>OMNV01016363.1:0-18385 GCA_900303265.1 Brotula barbata | reverse complement strand
CAGGTGGTGAACAGAGAAGAAGGCATTGAAGTTACACTGTAGAGGAGGAAAAAATGGTCTCATGATGATTCTGTTTGGTTTTACAACGACTGTTTCTTTTTTGAGGGGGAGATTCATTAAACACATAAAGTAGATTTCTCTTGATATTAGTTTTGGAGCCTTGGTGTACTATTATGGTAACTGGTGTTTCTGTTCCATCCATTTCTTTTTTAAAACTGAAGGACTGAATACTATAATGCACCAAAGACTTCATTAAATACAATAATAAGAACTGATTCCGTGCATGGTGCATCTCAAATTACCTCAAATGTCATGCCGCCAGCAAAGAGTACATTTGAACCCACACAATATGCTGAAGAGGCATATGAAATAAATGGTTTGCTACATGTGCTTAACAAAACTAGCATTACACTAATGGAAACACAATGCTCAGCCAACACTACTATTATCCCTGGATCAGTTCAAAAGAGAGGAAACGCTGCAGGTGCAGTGCAGATCTGCTACCAGTTTCATTTTTCTCGCACACTTCTCAAATACATGGACCGTGGCAATACTGGCCACTTTGCATTGTACACTACTCACAGTTTCCACAGAACTAGGATATGCGCATTAGTTATAAGACACACTGGCATACTGTACAGAATATAGTTACATCATGCATTCACACATGTACTGTATACTGTCCTTATCATCCGCAGCATGAGAAAAAGAAAGTGACCAACAAAACAATCCAAAGGAAATGGTAGCAATAAAGCAACATAATGATGCTCATTGCATGTGTTAAATAAGCGATATTAGACTGACTATAAATTGAAGTCAGTCATGATAAACTTCCTGCAATGATGTTATCCTTGGAGGAGCCATCGGAGGCAGATGCAGCAGTAACTGTGAAGGAGTGATCTGACAACCACATGTCAAACCAGGAGGAAAAAGACCTGCAGTAGCAGCTTCTCCACTAGTTGACTGTGACAGTGATGGAGCTCGACTTTTCGCAATAACAACCTAAAGATGAAATCAGGTATTTATTAGGTTTACACAGAATAAAGGTAAAATTTAGTCCATGCTGTTTTGTTTGTAATCTTTCTGCTGCTTAGATGAATGTTTTATTTTTTTGATCCTTTAAGATGGTAATGTTTTCTTTACAAAAAGTGTTCCCAAGTGTAAAAAATACCCAAATATTTTGGTTAGCGGGTGCCAGAGATATTTTAAAATAAACTGAATAATGAATATATATATCTGCTGTGTGCAAGGTTGTCGAAATGAAGACAGCTATTAAGTCTTGAATGCAGGGTTATATGTGCAGCCTACTGTGCATTGTGTGCTATGCACAATCTAGTTCCTGTTGCTTATGCGTCAGGATGCTGTTAAACTGTGCACCGGCGTCACATGGACAAATCCCTCCTCCGTTGTTACACTTGCTGATTAAAAACACAGTGGACGTTGGAGAGGAGAGGGAGGGAGAGGAAAAAAAGAAGTAAACGTGGTCATTGTGTGGAGGTCAGAAGGACCTTGGCCAGGCATCAAATGTACAGTGAGATGGTCAGTGTACAGACACAGAGCCATTACCTCCCTGCTGAGCACATAAGCTTGGCCCAAAGCTTAACATAAGACAGTAATACAGCCCAGCTCTTTAAAGCTTTAAGGATCGACCACAGAGTGATTTTTTTTCATCTGTAACACTTTCAATAAGTAGGAGAACACACATCCAGTTCTGTCACCTCTAGTCTTTGTCAATCTGCACCGTGATTAGACTACACCAATCTAGGCATCAGTCAGACAGTGGGAGACGAGGAAAGAGCCATTGAGTGACTAGATAGGGAAAGACCTCCGTGCGGTGGAAGCTTTCATTTGTGTCTTCTGCCACATCAGCAGATTATGTGTGACCTAAAATGTCGTGTGCAAATATAACAGAAATTTCTAGAAATGGACAGAAATTGCAGCTACACTCAGCAGAGGTCCTCTCGGTGCTACGTTGAACATTATGTGGCATATTGGGTCCAAACATGTAGCAATGAATGCAAAGCCGCAACATCTCCATCTCACCAAACCTGTCCTTAGCAACAGATATACAGCCGTTCACACCGTGTGCAAATTTCTGTGCGGATAATTCGCAAAGAAATGTATAAAAAAATATTTTGTGCATTATAATCCAAAACCACTTTGTCATCTGCAGAATTCTGTCCGTCAGACTGCATGCTTGACGGATGAAATCGCTTGCTCAACTCCGCCTGAAAAATTAGTCAAAGCCTAATCATTCTGGTGTCCCGGCACCCGATTTTATACTTTCAAACTGTGCTACCGACATCCTGTAATATCGTCTGAAGTGTGGACGATCGCAGCTCTAGGATGAGCTTCTGGAACCCTCCATGTTCTGCCCGCTTTGCAGAAATAGGATGGACCCAAAACATTCTCTTCTATTTCGTGCATGAAGTGGAAACCCCCGAACTATCAACAAGTTTCATTAATTCACCGCAACCGGAAAAACTTTTAAAATATCACAAAACACGACAACTATCTGAGACGACAAAGGCTTTTCTTCTTTTGAATCATTACGGGACATCTAAAAAAATGTATGAATAATACAGTATTTATGATAAAAACAGTCTTCAACCAATACTTAGCCACTACATACTACACACTATACACATTTGCTGACTTTGAATGCTAAAAACAATTAATGTAAAAAGCATTCTTCTACCCGTCCAATCAGGTAATTTGCTGCCAATGCATCTCTTAGTGAAATAAAAACAATCCTCAGTCTACCTCAAACAAAGCAACAGACAGCTATCAAAATAGGTCAATTGGATTTGGGCAAAACCTCAAAGTAAAACTCAAAATGATGATGAAATATAACAATATGCTGAAGACACAAGATGGTTTTTGGCAGTCGTGCGACAGAACGCAGTGGTATAAACATTTCAACATTCCAGTGATCGACAACTACCTGCAAACAAACCAAGGCCAAAGTACAGGAGTTACAGGAGTATTCTATCTCATAAAAATCTAATTACATTCAGCAAGACCACAGCTTTTAGTGCTGAAACCAGGAGAACCCCGTACTAACAAGTATCTAGCCTACTTTTGTGTCCTTGAGCAAGACACTGAATCTCCTTCTAGTGTGTACACATTGAACTTAGGGAGCAGCAGAACAAAAACACATATGAAGAATTAACTCATGAACACGTTTTAGAACAATAGCAGCGGCGATGTTTCATCGATGTAAGAGGCTGAACCACGGCTGCAGCCCTGTGCTCCTGAACTGTGTGGAGGTGGGTACATGGCGAGGCCCATTATCGGACATAAGCGTTCTGACATCCGTTTCCCGTCGGGATAACGAAATACAAACAATGGCAGCATAAACAGCCATATGGTATATTCGAGTGAATAAAAATACACATGGTCGTTTGCTAATAAAACATTTGTCTGTCCTTTTAAGATCTATTTCACCTCTCCTTCACCAAATCTAAACGGCGCATCCTCCTAACACACCCCTGTCCCGCTACTTATCTTACTGACTCCCAGGGCTTTGCCTCGCTGTGGTCCAAAAACACACAGTGTCAACAAATACGTACAAGAAAGTCCGAGGAAGAAGTCAATGGACAAGTGGACAAGAAAATGACAATGATTAAGAGGTGTTCGCTGGCCGTCCGATAATAGAATCGTTGAAACGGTGATCTGGGGTACAGTTACAAAATCGCCCATTGCAGCAGAAAAATCACAGGCGACAACAATGACTTTTTAAAAATGGTTCGTCGTTGTCTCTTTGTTTCTTTTCTTAAGTGTTAAAACCCACAAGTGCATTGGGGAGTAAATGACAAGGGTGAAATGTGTTCGGACCTAGCATAAATTGTCCGGTAATGGGTCTTGTGACGTTACAATGTGTGATAAACTAGCAGCTAAGGCTAACGCTTTCAAACAATCTCAGCACAGCAAAGTGAAAAACGAAGAAAAAACAACACAGCGGACCCAAGATGTCCGTTTAGCGGACACAAACAAAATGACAGAAGAAACGTTCCTATGATGACATTCTCCGTACGGTACCCTCAAGCTTTCCGTGGTAAAACGTTACAACGGCGGTAGAGACACACAACGAGACAAACAGTGGCTGTGCTGTGGGTAACTCACCGTAAAATATCCCGCTTTGCTGTCGACCAGATGGATCTGTAAATTAGCGATGAAGGCCCATGAGGATGACTCCTGTGGTCGGGGCATCCAGGTTTTACGGCGTTAAGATTAGACAATTCCAAACGGTGCTTTGCTAAAACCGTGTGGCTCTGAGTGTATCTGAGTGTTGAGAGTGTGTGTAGGTGTGTGTGTGTATATACGTGCGCGTACGTGTTTATGTGTTTCTGCAAGGCCTGCTGCTGGAGGAAATGGTCTCCGCTCCGCCAACGAACCACGCATGCGCAGAGGAAGAGCACAGCCGCGGGGCAAGTGTGGTGCGAGCACACCCCAGCGGCCAACAGGTGGCACTGTCAACTGATGGGAAACTTGTTACTTCCAGATGCCTTTAATGGCTGTTTTCTTGTTAACCGGTTAAAAAATGACTTAGTTACAAAATTAATTTGACTTAAGTATATATTTTTTTGATAATACTTTAATGGAAAGTAAAAGTCAGATAATTTCTTGTCCTGACAGTGTTATTCACATTAATCAAATCATAATTTCAGCCAACATGCCATGTGCCTGAGATAAAGATAAATAACGACCATATCTCCCACGAGGACAAGCATTTACATATCACTTCAATGAAGCTTTTCAAACAATATTTTAAGACGAGCTTGAACTTTAGAAGACCCATTAAATGAGTTGCACTGTCAAGAGTCCTCAATTAACTTTTTGCAAGATAAAGCCTTTATACAATTTGGAATAAATTTATCAAATGCAGATGCAAGAACTAATTGATTGATTGCTGATTTTTTATCACCATCACCCTTTCAATAAAAATCCTACTTTATTTTGCTATCCACCAGTCTGCATATTGAAAACATCACCTATTTTAGAATACATTTCATACACAAACATAAGTATATATATATATATACATCAAAAACCTACCAAATATCTGTAACAAACAATGTGTATCTAAACTAAGAAACATTTTAAAGGGAATTAAAAAAAACTCGGTGGTTTGTTTTATTAATTTTCTGGGTATACCCAATTATTAATGGGTAGTGCAAGGTCACAGAGACTATAATTGTAATTTTCAATTTTCAATTTAATTGACTAAACGTATGTTTTCATTTTTGGTTTTCAGATTTACAGGCTGATTAGACTAGTTTCAGGCTGAAATTAGGTCAAGATATTCTAGGAGTCTCTGGTAGTCTCCAAAGTTAACATTTCCCCACATCCACAAATGAAGCAAAATGAATCAAGAGAGTCAGATAGATGTCAGTCAAGTGCAGTTCAAGAGGAATAGAAAGACTGGGGTAAAGGTTTTATATTATTTGGCAGCATTTTTAGCACTGATACAGAGACCTCCATAACATCACTATCACTTTTACAGCTCTCACTTCAACCACAAAACCCCTTACAGTTGTTTTACATGCTGCATCGTGTTCCTCAACACCAGCTAACTGAATTTATGTGTAAAACAGGCAGAACCATCCTGTAAGCACCAATATCTTGTAAAAAAAAAACCTCTCGCTGTAAACAATGATACCACTCTTGACTTTACAAAACTGAGCCTGTCCTATTAAACACATTAGCTAAATTTATATGAATCGAATTGCAGAGGACAGTGGCACTGTCATTTAGACTTTACCCAAGTTTCAGGTTTTTATTTGAAATATTGTACATTTATAGTCAACTAGAATCAAAACAATAAAAATACAAGATGTCCACCATTACTAAGCTTTGAAATGTATTTTTAATGAGTTTAACCAATTTTAAGAATATCAGAAACATCTCTCAGTGTAATACAATCCAAGACAACTTCAGAAAGTACAAAAACTATGACTTAATAAATCACCCATGTTCAATCATTCACTCATTATGCAACACTATAGCTTTCACAAGGGTAAAACTTCTTGAATGACTGCATAAGATAGTGTATGGCTACAACTGTAACTAGTTGAAGTCCCTGGAAATGGACATGATATGTTGTGGTCGTTAGAATGCCGCCATATATGCTGCTGGATATCCAGAGGAAATACATAAAAATGAAACTTTGTGTTTTCGCTACGAGTTTTCTTTGCCAGTAGTTAGGAATTCAAGACAAACAATGAAGAAAATGCAATTGTGTGTATCATAAATGTAAAAAATAAACTCTTCCCATTTTATTCCCGAGTGTTAAATAAAAAAGAAATTTAAATAATTGGAGTTCCATAACCTGTTGAAGACAGGGCTGTGTGTTAAGAAGGAAATCATTATCATTAAACCCTAAGAAACTGAACATGGAAACCATTACAACATAATCAAAAGAAACTGGCCATGGAAATTAAGTGTGGGCCACACGGCTGACAGATTTGTGTTGGCACTGAGCTTTAGGCTGATCTGGGCTCAGGGTCACTGGGTCAGACGCAGACTCCACATGCAATCTAAAGGAGGAAACTGGATCTTTGTCTCTTGTCCTGACTGGTCACAGGGTCGGGCGTTATGGACAGACCTTCAGCGGTCAGCATTCAGTAAACATATGCACGTTGTCACAGAGCCCTTATCAAAACGAACTGACGAACAGGAAGCCTTTCCCTCACAAAAACAAGAGATGTCACGCAACTCATAGAAACTCCGGGAGTTTCCACCAGGAAAGAGAAAAAAAACCTACAACGCATGCCTAACATGTCTTTAAGATGATAACCTCAAACCTGTCACGTAGTCGTGTGAACTTTCTGACTGAACAATATTTTGGCTTTATAGTTGCTTGTCAGATATTACTGTGACATACATTATGACATCATCTTCTATGGGGAAGCATACATTGTGCAAGTCTATCCAGATATGGCCAAGACCGATTGATACCAGGCCTGCTCCCGAAGTGGTTGGTTCTCATGGTGGTCTAAGCAGTTGATGAGCAAGTGCACAAGACAAGCAGACAAGTCTGGGAGGAAAGAACAGCAGGCACAGAGAATACTGAACATTTGGCAGTTACACTACTTAAATATTATTTCACAATATCACAAATGTGCATTTCTAACTATGTCTAGAATGTCATAACTTAAAATATATAAATACATCTTGTAGCATTTTACAGAGATTCTACAAATTGTCTCAGTTGCTATTTTTGCCATTTTCCACAAGAGGGCATACTTGACCTTGTATGTCGGTTCCAACAGGACTTGATCTGATGCTTGAAGAGATAAGATACCCCGCCTGCATTTATGAGCATCACTTTTGACAGATCACCAAAGACATGCAAGTAGCCACTAGTAACACACACGCACAGATAAAAGATACATACTAAAGACCAGAACTGTATAAAAATACTTAGCTGCCTCAAATTCTGAATGAAGAATTTTGTTTTATTGCAAATACAATGTACATTTACTGTTTTATTCATAAACACAGTTAATAATGATGGTATTGTAAGAAATTGATTTTAGTGGCCTGAAACGGCCCACAGGCTCTTGATGGTCTGTCACTGAGTGTTGGAATATCTTGTGTCTGCGATCCTTAAACTTGATCTGAGCTTATCATGGCTCGAGTGAAAATTTGAGACATTTAAGTATTACAGAGCTAAAATAACAAAGACATCTGGGAAAACAATAACCTGTTTGTCATACAAGCTCTTGTGCTGCAATTCTTTGATCCTCACAACATAACCCCCCCCCCACCAAAAAACACCACTCATAAAGGTGCAGGTAAAGAATACTTAGTCAGTCAGTGAGGATATTTTTGATTTACTGTGCTTATAGTAGTACCTCAAAAATAAAGCTTTAGGGGCCACGGTCAAAGATTTGTAAGCACAGCAATGAAGATGGTTGTCTTATGATCATATCCACAGTTATTGTAATCATTTTTGCATCAATCGTTTTGTGGATCAAGATATTAAACCTGTAATCATTCAGTTATTTGATTAAGTTGAAGGCTTTGTAGAGTGACTTATGACTCATATTATGAAGAAAGCAATACTTACAGAAAGTCTGACAGGACCTACAGTTTTCCTCTCACACAAACAAACAAATAAATAAATAAAATACATCATCGGTTGTTCTTCTCCAGACTGCTCAGACTACGGTAGATACTGTGGGTATAAGACCTGTTTCAGTCTGACAGCAAATTTCACAGGCATGAAATATGGGTGACGGCTTCAACAGTATTTGTTTTCATTTGATCTCGCAGACATCATAATGGAGCTCGACTGTCTTCGTCGTCTTTCGATCTCTCTCACACGAACAACCAACAGCGACACACAGGCAGAGGTAGTACAAACTTCCTGAATGTGGAGCTCTAAAGCAGAGGCCAGGTTTTTTTTTTTCCAGATCTGAAATGTCCAGTTTAATTTTACACCAGAGAATGTGTATCCTATGTATGCTGCAGCTCGAACAAAGTGAATCTCTCTGGCTTTCACCTAGTCCAGCCCTCACAATGACATATCAGTCTCTGGATCAGTTGGTAGTGTACGACATAAACTTTATGAATGATTATTGGGCCGCATATTTAGCATGGTGCTGTGTATCTACTGTAATTTTTTTTCAATCTGCCCATCAGAACGTCCGGCTGCACCAGGACTTAAGACAGTGATGGTATTCCTCACCTCTTGGGTCCTCCCAGCAGGCGGAGAACCATCTGACTAGAGCAGAGTCTGATCGTATTCAACCTACGCTCCAGAGACAGACCCCAGCAGTCCGCAGCCACTAACAGGCGCTTACAGAGCTCAAAAGGCACACTGGGAACCACCAGACCTGAGTCTGTCAAAGGAAAACACAGGTTGAGGTTAACACCAGGGGGAAGAAGGAAAAAGAGAGGAGATGCAGTATCTCATCATCTGTAGATGACACTGACTCTAATGGTCATAAACTCCCATATTAAGATATGTCAGAATACATATGAAAATTATTGTGGTGTAGGGTGCCAAACTTTACTTTATACAATAAAAGTTTATATCACAGCTTAAACCCTGTTTATGGTTCATAAAAACAGCAGCAGACAACGTACCAATTTTATACCAATAAAATCTGTCTCCGTGAGTGATTGTAAAAACTCAATATATGTCATGGATGAAACGATAATTGGTTTCATTTGTCATTTACTTCCTAAGTGTTTTCTTTCTTACATTTGATTCTGTTGGTGTTATTTGCACTAAACAATGAATTGAACTATTTTTAAATAGGAAATTGGAATAGAAAATACAGCTGAAATTTACAGTACATTTTGCATTATGTTTACAGTAATTGCCTTTGTGGTTTATGATAATTAACTTAGGTGGGAGTTGGAGTGTCTCACCCTTTTTATTTATGGGTGGGTTGGTACACAACTTCAGGTGGCTAGTGTGCCACAGATAAATCCTGAATTACCGCTTTCTACATCTTAAAACTTAACTCAATCTTCGTAGATAAGTTCATAACAACATTCTCCTTTTTTCAGACGTTAAAGGTAATATTGTTTACATTGTAATCTATTTTTCTTTATTTAAATAGGCCTCAAATGCACCATTCGAGGATGAGCAACAACAAAAAAAGTTTAGATTGTATAGTATTGCTGGACTGTGTTCAATCCAATAACATTGCATGTAATAAATGGTACAAACTAAAATGGCTCCAACCCTAATACCATAAACATAATGTTGCATGTGTGCCCAGATCCGGTCTGGTATAAAAACACTATGAAAATCCTGTAATCAAACTAAAGAGTGCGGTGATAAAAGAGTGTTGTGCTGGAAGTTCAAAAGGAAAGAACCTTTGACTGAGATGCATTGAGGTCTGCTTCAAAGGTGCACACGGAGCTTAGATGGTTTGTTTGATTTTATGAATGTGTTTAAATGTTCCATGTGGTCGGCTAATAAAACACATTTCTCACGAAATCGTAGTTATCATCAAACTAACAACATATTTTAAATGAGTTGGCTAAAATCTAGGGGTTTTTTGGAGCCTCTGAACCCATCACCCATCACCCATTAGTGCTATACAGTTTTCCAATTTATCTTCAACTGCACAACTTGAAAAAACAACAGCGGGGTCAGAGGACAACTCTGACCTCTAAGATAAAGACACATGGAGGGCTATGTGTCCATTCCCCTGAGAAAAGTTCCTCCTCATGACCTGATCTCATTCCCTTTATAGAAGATTCTCTATTTCCTCTCCTGTTTGTCACTGCTGTCTGCTCCAACAAAGGAAAGATTGACAGCCTTTACAAAACACAACAAACATACAGCAACCAGAGTGAGACGCCTACTCCCTGTGGGCCCTGGGTTCACACGCACCGTCACCCTTAGATCTGGGATGGGGACACACTGGGCTGGACCTCACACATTGACACCTGGCTCAGCCAAAACACAGGATGCCATGACAAGAAGGGGGACAAACATCATACACTTATGAACACCTGCACCGGTATCCCAGTTGCATGTGATGGGTGATTAGGGAGGAATAAACATGAATGGGGTATGGTGGTTACTGAGATAACAGTGTATTCTACCGGGTGTTTTAAATTTGCCAAAAACTATAAGCTAAGATGAATAATACACTAGATTTGAATAAAATATTTTACCCTAAAAAAGTTTTATTTCATCCATAGATATATACACATGCCACACACTTTTTGAAAGAATACTAATATATTTTAATTATACGCCATTCTGTTTTTAACCATTATTTACTGAAGCAACGGCTAGTCAACACAAAACGCAAAGTCCACCAAAGCCCTCAGTCTCTATGATGCAGAGTGTCTGTGGTTTTGTGATCACACAGGCCTTAAAGCTCAGTAAGCACTGGCATTGATGTTTAAAGGTCACTTGAAATGTTGTCTAAACATAAACAAGTGTCAGCGTGAGTAAGATATCTGACATTGACTACTGAATTGGACTGTAACGGCCTGCAGGTAACGCCACGAAACTCATTTGGGCACGTTTGCTTGATTGCTATACTTTCACTTTAAGCAATCAACAAATTTACTCAATTCAGTTTCATCTTTAGTAGCCGTCCTGATTTTTAATTTAGTTTCATAAACCTTTTATTGTGTACTATAAAATGGACACGGCCAGTGTTGACAGACTTTTTCTCTTTCGTTGCATGAATTACTGAGTTACAGTACGTCACTACTATTCTCTTATTGCTGTACAAACTAAAGTGTGCAGAACCCTTTAAAGAGCCTGTGCTAATCCCTTGCTGTCTGCCTGTGGCACATTAGAAGGCTAATGAAAGTCAAGCTGGGGGACCTGCACAGCTCAAGATGCCTTTGATAGATAAAGCTGCTGGAGGCGGATAAGTCCTTAATGGCCTTCGACAGATCTGTAGCCTGGTAGCTGAGAATGCAGCCGCCTCATTGGAGTGCACAAATTCAACCGGACCAACATGGAAGAACACACACATACGAAAACACAAGCATGCATGCATATAAGCTAAAACACACAAAGTGCTTTGACCATATGTCTCATGCAATACACACACACCCTCATACACAGTGAAATTATGAACTCAGACGGCGGCTCATGGCTCAGTGAAATACTTGCTTATCTTTAGATTGGCCCCGCTCTCCGCCTACTATTCTTTCATTGACACCACACAAAGACACATAAGGCGTTACACTGAGCAAAAAAGTCCTGGTGCGTGCAAATCCTCACGAGAGATATGTAAGGAAAAGGGAACTGCTTCTTCGCATGCAAACTGATGCCTTGAGTGTCAGGTTTGGAGGACATTTGGGTCACACTCGCACGCATTTGCTTCTTTTCATCTGCTCCACCAGGTGTGTTTCCTACTGTCAAACTGTCACAACCAAGCCTTCCCCCACCCTGTAGCATTTCCTCCTCCCTCTCTCACACACACATACGTTCAAATAGACTACACACACACACTCAACTAGCTAAACCGGGTAGCCATGAGTGTGCAGCAGCAGCAGCACTAAAATAAACTGAACTGGAAGCAATCCTTCAAGCATGACAAAAGAACCGACGGGACTGAAAGCAATACACACTGGCTGGATGCGGGCCATGTGTGACTAAGCCGGGTGCTGGGATGGGAAAGGTTACACAAGGCTGTTACATTCTTCTCTGTTCTTGCTGCCAAGCGTTGAACTTTGTTGACCTGTACTCCTGAAGACATACAGTAGATGGAGCAGCGCCACACTTTGCTGAGGAGAGACTCATGCAGTAATCCATGAGTTTCCTTTTCTGGTGTTGGCTGCTTGTTTTTTCTGCACAGCATTTACCTCACAAACTTGCTTTTTCATCAGTTGGGTGAAAGCTTTCTGTCATACTGATAAAAGTTTTTGGCGTCATCTCCAAAAGGATAAAGCATTAAAAAAACAAACTAGAAAAACCAGCTACTGACAATTGGCTCAGCTGCGACCCAGGTTTCATGCAACGCGCAACTGAAGTGCACAGCTGGAGTCAAAACGCTTCCAGAAGTCATGGCTATAAGGCTCTCAACATGTAAAATAAACAACGGCCTACAGAAACAGGTCTGTCAAACCCCCTTACCAGTGCATTATGGCAACAGTGGGCACTATGTTTTTCTTTCACTATTCTAGTCTCCAGTATTGTTGTCCTATCTTTTTACCGGCAGAGATTCCAGGTCAGCTGCACTGTGGTTTGTTCCTGCTTGAGAGGTGCTGTTTATGTAAGACTGTAGGGCGGCATGCTAATTACAGAGTGCATAGGTTGGGGATTAACATGACAGCCCTGGGAAGCAGATCTGCCTGCACTGTAAGAAAAGGAGGCTCTGACTAGCAGTCACCTGCCGAACGGTGGACTACGACCCCTTCATGGGCTCTGCTAGGGCACCACAGTTACACAGTTTGGTCTGGCAAACCTGGATGAGAACAACATTGCCTAGGGAATAAGTTATCTGAAATTTCTTGTCCTACTGCAGCTCAGGAAAGCAGAAATACTACAGAGAGCAACAGATGCTGAAAAAAAAAAAAAAAAAAAAAATCAGATATGAAAATTAACTATCACTGTCAATTTATCAATCAAATACATACACAGAGGTAATACACACAATTGCCGTATAAACACAAGATTTCCCTACTGATAACATGTGCTCATGTGTTATGTCATACATGCAGTTGTGTGGTTAACTGGTGAATAACCTCTCCGCTACTACACCTTGTGGATGAAAATGCTGGCTAATGATCCTCTATAGAAGGAGTCACCACGCCTTCATACATGACCCCACTCAGCCCTTCTTCCAAATCCAGTTCCTACAGTGCAATAATGCAAAGACTACACCTTGGACTCAAAGGCTTGTGTTACAGTGCTATTTACTTATCTTGTGTCTATATTACCTGGTTATGTAACACACCGTCCTGGAGTGATGTGAGGTGTGAGAAAGGACACGTTGCCCATTTCAGTTGCTGCACAACTTTGGGATGAGGGTACAAAAGTCATTTCCATGCTAAACAGTGACCAGGGGCAGACAATTGCAGCCTTTTCAAAGGCAAGGATATCGCTGCACATCCAGCTATTTCTCAGTTAATGCTCAGTATCAAATGTAAAATTTGGAAATCATTCATCACAAGCACAAATACGGTACCAAAAATACCAAAAATTCTTACTGTATTTGTTATAGTACCTACTGCAAAACACTTGATTACAAAGAACGCTCCAAATCCAGCTTAGGCTCAAATTGAGATAAGCAGCCGCAAAAAAACCCCAAGATCCTTTAAATCCACAAACCAAGCAGAACTAATTCCGAAATGAAGAGGGAAAAAAATAAGCAGGACAACTATGCCTGGAATACAACTTTGAGCTAAGCAGGCTACAACACATTTGTACTCCTAAGGGAAATCCTGGAGATAATCTAGACCATTTTTGTTCAGTCTTGGGTGCAACGCAATTATGCTGTAGGAAGGAGGATTCTATTTTGACACAACTCCCTCATGGCAATGTCCAAATGTCCATTAAAGATTCAGCTCAAGAACCAATCAGCATGGAAAATCTTCTTACTGAGGTGAAGTGGACCTAAAATGTACTGCATTAAATGATGGTTAAGATGTACGACTTGTTTCCTTGTGTGTTGCTCTTGCCAGACTCTCCCTGTGTGACTGTGCTTTGTGCGTCTCACTTGTACAGAACTCTCTGCATCGTTGGGCATCGTTGTCTGTCTGTATGCAACGTGGTTGACCACCAACATATTCTGATCATGGTGCCTCTGAAGCAGTCATTGGCCTTTGACATCACTGCTCCACTGGCACCTACAACGTGATAGACAACAACACAACATCTATAACAATAAGGCATAAAACAATAGTCAGCTAATTTTACATTACAGTTATCATTCACTTCAGCGCGCTGATGAAAAAATGTTGTTTGCCCCAATTATTGGACAATGATAAGCGCACGCATTCTTACACTCCAATGATACCCGGGTAAACACCCCCAGTTTGCTTTGCTATAAATTTCCGATGTGTGTTTACATTAAAACAGGATGTTGAATTGGGACTGAACTCTCAGATTAGAACCATAGAGATGGTGGATGCAGCGGTGGGACGGCCAGGCAGGATGGTAGACAAAAACAAGTATTTAGGCACAGCCTCTCAACTAGAAAAGAAATTTGTAAATACAGGACAAAGTCAAGAAAACCCCCCAACACAGCACTGTCATAGGAAGCTTAACTCCTTTTGGGCACCGATATAAAGAGAGCTGAGAGCATACTAACAATTCTCATGATATGCTACTGAAAAGGCTCTTCAGAGTGACATTAACACACACAAAATTATGGGTCACCCTCATAAGGTCTCTAGAAGCAATTTTTAACCAGCTGAGTGCTCTCTTTGATTAAGTCTTCATTTAATACTGTACATTCAAGAGAGATAACCATCTGACTCCTCCATTATTTTTCTTCTTCGATGCCTTTGAGTGGCTCCCCACAGGCCAGCGTCTGTGCTGCAGGCCAACTGTCTCTTGAACTCCCAGCACATTTCACACTCATTTACTCCACTCCATCTCCTAATTACCCAATTGCCTGGCCTGTCTCAGATTAGACTGTTGAACTGTACAAGTACATGGACTATTGCACGTTGCACTTAGTTTGTTTGTTTTTTCTTTATCTTTTCATCATTTTTTATGCTTCTCTGCCCAGTATTATCTTTTATGTATTTATTTTTAACTATTCTCATGGGGGTCTGGACAGTATGTGTGTGCTCTGCTGTGCATGCTATTTTCGATTTTCTTCAAGATGAATAAAGTTCATCTTATCGTATAATACTATAGTACTGTAAAAAAGATATGAAACGCAGCTCAGTAAGTTCATCAGCGAATCTCTTTCCAGGGGCCACAGACAAATCCAAGGTTACAGGTTCTGCATTTCACAAGCAACAAAAATGATGATGAGATCGGGGAATATTCATTTCTCTCTAGTATCCAAGACAACATTATAAAATATCTGCAAAATGTTAGCCCTGAACATGAAGCAAATCAAATAAGTGTCACGGCTTTTGTTTCAAGCCTCAAATGGATACATTACCGAGAAATCACAGTCTGTAAGCGCTGCTTACTCACTTACAATTCTGCAGGGAGAAAACTGAAAAGAACTACAAGTACTCACACTACACATCATCATGTGATGACTGGTGTAAACCATATACCCAATAAGTTCCTGTACTCGCCAGTTACGAATTCCGACTAGATGTTGACAACTTTTTATCTTGTCTTATGCTGACTGGCAACCCTCTTATCCTCTCACAGACATTTATTATTTCACTTTGAGAACAAATGCGGCTAACATGCACAAAATACAATGACCGACTGAGCACTACTCAATGAAGTTTACATACATCTGAGCACAAACAAAATGAACCAAGATGAGAACAAAAAAAAACTGGAAAAACCTGGCCTTCAACCCCAACCATCCTGAGCTCTCACGCAAACCAGGAGACAGAGAGGCACAGTCGCACGCTACTGTCACTGTGACAGCTTTTACTTTGGACTCTCTCACGGTAGACACAAAGTACACCGGTGCTGATTCTTACCACACTGCTGTAAGAAAACATGAAAGTATACATATTCCTTAGATATATTTCCCCCAAAATCAGAAATAAGTTTTCCTCTTCAAACCCTTTTATCCGATTTGTCAGTTTAGTGTGTAGAAAGCCATTGTAAAGGAATGCAATGAATTGAAAAATGCACTTCAGTTCCAAATTCTATATAGCAGCATAGGAATGAACAGGATTCAACCTAACTCATCATTTTGGGGAGAAAGTGCAACCAAAGAGCCAACCTATGTGAACGAGGATGAAAGCTAGTGTCATTATTACCACAAGCCAACAATGTCATTATTTAAGAGGAAGTCTTGTGTCACACTGTGATTCAAAAGTCTGAATGAACTGGGCAGCATGCCAAGTCAAACATGCTAATGAATAATAAGTAGTGAGATACACAGAAGCCCATCAACACCACCAAGTTCAGTTTAGACAAACTAAATGGCACGAATTAGCAAAATTACATAGGCCAGACAGATTGGACTTAAGCATGTCATGTTAAATTGAAAAGCTTAACATATTACACTAAAAGATATTATTAAATTCTGACAGATCAGGATATTAATCCTTAACCTTGTCATTAAACACTTAGTGTTTGACCTTTTTCAGACAGTCATTACTTTTCCACAGATGTTCCACACCTGGAAAAGTTGTTTTCAGAACACATAACGTTACTGTCGATTAATGACTCAAAGGAAGGACAAATCAGTTGTTGCTGATATGGATGTTTCGACAAAGAGGAGACTGACCGTGAGAGTGTACAAAATCTGTCATTACGTCGCTAATGTGTTCATAGGCAAGACTAAACAGTCATTCAGCAACAACACCTTACTGTGTCAGCATAAACCAATCAAACAGAGGAAGGAAGAGGGCGACAGGGCAGAAACAAAAGGCCGCAGATTAAACGTGCTGGCTGTGATTGCTGAATGAGGTTGAAGAATCTGAAAAGGGAACGTGCTACCCACTGAAGCTGTACTTTGAGCAAGGCACCTACAACCTTCTTATAACAGTGAGGTTGTTCTGTGGCAAATGTTACATGGACGTTACGCAAATGCGTTTGTCCGGTCAACTCCTTCCTTGTCGCATTCTACCAAGCAACAGGATTTCAGCGACGACCCAAAATAAACAAAATTTTGACTCCCCAAACAGAGGAACTACTTTGTTTTAGCCGACTGTGCTCGGTGCAACATTCAGTCTCCAGTTTCAACTGGTAGGCAAATGCACAGGTCAGCCAAAACAAAGTCCTTCCTCCCTTCAGGGAGCCAAGGGGCTGTAAAGTTTGTCGATTGTTGTGCATCCTTTCAAAACATTGTTTTACTTTTGGGGCATTGTTCAAAATATGGTGCTTGGTAAAACATATCCACTTGCATTCATTCATGCAGCACGCTCCTGGTTAACGGCTTGCTCTCACGACAAGGAAGGAGTTGATGGAACTCTGAGGAACATGATGCAGCATATACGATTACTGTAAAATTTGGAACTATCTCTTTCAGGAAAAACTAAGCACTGACAGGTTGGTGTGAAAGTTTTCGCAGAGAGGCCTCAAACACCTTCATACAGACCTGACAGACAGGGGGCCCGGCCCCTTTATTACACCGAACATGATGACAGCCTTCTCAGCACGTATGTTGTCCTCCGAAGCCGTTCCAAAGCTCTCGCCTGTCACAATTGCCCTGTTTGGTTTGGCGCAGAATGTGACAGGGTCAGAATGCAACAATTAATTCGATTGGCTGTTCTTACTCAAAATCGGGAGCTCTGATTGGCCAGTTTAAAACCATTACAAGAACACATATGCGTTGTAAATTTTGCATGAGAATCTGTTTGAGTGCAGTGGATTTCATCTTGTGGATGCCTATGAACCACAAAGCAGCCATTCTCTAAATTCCCATCTTACTCTCCCAGAAAGATCAATGGCAGATATTCAGAGAGCATTTCTGGAGCCTGTGATCTTGTAAGCAGAAGCCTTCCCCGCCGCCCCTTCTTTGTGGCCAGAGGTTTCTTGGGATCGTGGCATTGCGTGTGAAATGACCAGCCCTGCCCAAGCCACTCAGCACTTTGGCCCCATGCAATTTGGGCATTAGCTCCCTGGCCACCAGCCATAAGAGCTAGAGATTAAAATAAAAACTCAAAGGTAAACAGTGCTTCCACAAATGATATCGCTTTTGGCCTTCCGAGCACACTGGGACAACACGGCTTCCTGTCGGGGGGAGAGGTGGTTTCCTGTACTGAGCAGCAGCGAGAGGGGAAAGGAGATTGAGAGAGGGGACAAGAGGGCACGAAAGCCAGGCTTTGCATAACCTCCTCTTTAGGA
>OMNV01016362.1:0-18656 GCA_900303265.1 Brotula barbata | reverse complement strand
ATCACCAACTGCTGTCTGTAACATATTACCTTGTTGTGTATCCTGAAAGATAAATGAGTAGTCTCATGAGTCACACATACTCTCAGACATGCACAGAAAGACCAACATGGATTCACAAACACATTACAAACTCCTTCTGAGTCATCGTAGAATGCTGTTGTGAATTTTGTACAGTCTATTATTCACACATGGATAAAAAGAAACTATCTGAAGCTATATTCACAAGGACACGACTGCTGTTACCCAGATGCTTGTAGGTTACTGTGGTTTAAACACACTGTCTCTCTTTCAAACTGAATTCTTCTGGCACAGTGATGTTTTATTAAGGGAAGCATGTATCACCACAAACCAGAAACACCCAAATCCAGAAATAAACATATAGACACGATTTGTTTCCTAAGTTCTATCAACTAAAGTACCCTTTGAAAAACTACAACACTACAAATGTAACTTTAATTGGAGTGAATTTTATTAAAATTAAATCATTGTTTTCTTTCTTTTCTGAAATCACATCAGTAAGATCTAATACAGTATGCAATAGGTAATTAAGTACATTACAATATCTCGTACTCAGTTTGAAGTGTTATTTGTGCTTCTCTCTTCTTTGTGTCTTACTCAGGTGACATATCCCATCAGAAATGCCATACTATTATAAAAGCATTGTTCTCAAAAATGATTTTAATTAACTTGCCATTTAAGTGCCGTTGGACGTAGCACCTTCCAGACATTGACAAAATTTAATAATTTTCTTCAGATCATGTACATTTTGGCAATGTAGTAAACGCCAGTCCTATCATATTCAATCTGCTCTTAGGAGAAAATCCAACAATGGTGTGGATTGTTAAGAGAACATCTTTGTGTCTATGACTGTGGTGTTATTGTATAACAAAGAGTTACTTTTGCATTAGACACACCTCAGCTGTTAACATATTGGACGACTACATCTTAATATCTCTGTTATCTGTCCTTTTAGGAAAATGTGTGCCACCATTTGTAAAACCAACTGCTAGCCTGCACAGGCGTGCATTTACTTGCAATGTTTGGAAGTCACAGCCACACTGAGTTGGTTGTATATCTATTAGTTTAAAATGTTAACTTAAATCAACTTAATTTTTTACTGAGGTCAACGGGCAATAATGTCCTCTTTCCCCATTTTTCAAAATAATCTTTGGGTTTTTCTTAAAGTGACGGCTATATATCAGATCTCCGTTTAGAATAATTTCCCTACAACCTTTAAAGATGGATGTACATGCCATAGATTGCCATGAATGCCAAATGGTTTGCTATGTTGTCAGGGAAACAACAAATGTATTTCCTGAAATGGGTTACCCACACTCAGGGGTAGTGGGTGTAGATTTTTGAGGTCAACCCGCACCCCGAGGCAAACTGGGTACTGAAATCCATGTCAGCTGTTAGATAAAGCTGTGATGGCTCTTTCTCTATGACTGGAATTGAGCCATGTGTTTTTATTGCCGCAAGGACCTCACTGAACTTGCATTCACTATTAGATGTGAACCTGAAGGCTTCTAGTGCACAGAAGCCTCCAGTGTATAAACCTTGTCTTATGCCGTGCACGTACTAACCATTGGCAGCTCTTGAAGGAAACAGTAAGCAAGTGTTTCTTGTTTGCCATGTATATGCATGTCTATGTTGAAGTTTTGTTTTTCCCCACCTTTGTATTTTTGCACTTGGATTTGTTTCAGGTAGAGCGATATCTCTTGAGCTCTAAGGAGGGTTGTTGATTATGGTAGTTCTGCAGCTGTCCAGAACATTCCCAGAATCCATTCAAAAAAGAAATTCACATTCAAGCTCTGTTTACAGCGTGGCCCATGACATCATTCACACTCACCCGCTTTCTTTCTGACCCTTTTGCTTTGTCTTTTGCTTGTTCTTCCCTTTCTGTTACTCCCCATATGACTGTGCCTGTGAAGATTTGCATTTCTTTAAGCCTGAAAAGTGCATTTTCCACACCTGCTAGGTCTTTGCTGCCATAACACTCTCATCCCCAACATAGTTCCTGCCTTCACTATTCTCTTTCAGACTACCTTAACTCACACTGACAGAGCTTTGTGTGTAATACTGACATCCCTTTTGTCTACAGCGCCTTCTAACTCAACCTCAGGACCACCATGAATAACAAATTCGGCTACCATGGGGCCACAGACTGCACACTGCTTGAGTTATGCTGTTCTTTTTCCACTTACAGTCTATGCTTCTGCAAATACAGTGGGGGCTGAATGAAAGCCAGCATCTGCTTGTGTGTGGGGTTATGTGTGTGTGTTTGCACATGTACATGTGTTTACAGGGTATTAATGTTTTTTGCTGTCTTGTGTATTTATTTTGCAGACACTACCCCAAGTCAAGCTTCACCCCTGTGGTTGAAACTCCAGAGAACCTCCGCATGAAAATGCAGAAAGAGTTACAGAGCCAAGTAAGTCTTCAAGCCAGCACGTATCCAAAAGACATATGCCTAACACACACACACGCGCATGCGCGCAGTTTGTTTTCACCTTTTTACTATGGCTGTTCCACAAAGGACCCAAATAAAAACCTTTGCCTCATATGAATAGCCTGCATCTAAAATGCTGCTCCTTAAACAGCTACTTAGCACATTGGAATCATTCAAATCTTTGGGAAATACCTGAGATGGATTAAATTGATTCACAACTGACAAGAAAGTCACCGGAACACTTATGTAGTTTTGACCAAGTCCTAGTGTGATGAATCAAATGTTATGAAGGTGAAAAGGTAAAAAAAATACATTCTCAACAAAAAAGAGAATTTGCAGCAATAAGTTATGTAGGAAATATGCAATTAGTCGCCAGTATCATTCTGGCTGTGCAGGATTTGTAGTGCTCTCCCCTGCATTTTTCCAAACAGTGTCCACTCTTGGTCTATATGTACGCATACAGCCAGCACTATAGTTACTTCAAGCTAAAATTACCAAGACCAAAATATATTCTAAGGAAAAAACTCATCAGACCAAAATATCTACCTGTACTGGGTCATGTGTTATTGCTTTAATGAAGATGGCTCTGATAGTAATGACAGATTTTTCTTTTTTGGCTGTCTATATATGGGTGCTACAAATGTAGGGTAAGTGTTGGGAATTGATTATAATTGGCAGCGTGCTGCTTGTGTCAAACTAGTGACAGACTGTCTTGTGAGGTTTCACTTCTCTTATTCTTGCCATGAATGTTTGGGTTGTTTCTTCCTAGTCTATGATCGTAATGTGATAACAATAGTAACCCTGAACAACCCCCCTGGAACCCACACACATTTTAGTAGTGTTAAGACCATTGTGATACAGTGTTAAGACCATTAGCCAACCAAATCGACCCCACTACCCTCCTCTTTGCTTTACATCTAATCCTGAAATGTTGATTACTGTGGTCAGTCATAGCCAAATCTATTCACATATTCTTGCTTTAAAGAAATGGCAGTGCATGGAAAGGGAGCATCCACTGGGAAAAGCAAATGGAAAGGTGTGTCAGATCATGAGTCTGTTTCCCACACCTGAGGCCATCTGTTTCAGAGAGGAACTATATTCAATTCCAAAATCACTGTCAAATGCTACAGATGACACTGGAGTGTGTCTGTGTATATAGGGTTTGTAGATTAGTACTGAGTATGGGATGGGATCCTATGGGGAAGGGGGTTTAATAATGTTACCCAGGGACAGATGGTGTTTTTCTGCATGGACCGTTGATCTTCACAACCCCCACAAACACCCAACCAGATGCCAAGAAATGGTGATTATTCTGGTGGTCGTGGACACAAATAAATACTAAATACACAATTTGTCGCTGATCAGCTAGTCCTCCTAGCCAGCGTTTAACTGCCTCCCCCCATGCCCTCGTCACCACCAGACGTAAGTTATTGGGGAATCTACTACATGCAGGATCAGACTAGCTAAGTCAGCCAAAATTTACCATTTTGCCAGAGCTCCCGAGGTTGAAGATAATGTTAGTGTTGGCACTCTAACATTTCATAAAGTGTTTTAGTCAGCACAAATGATATTAGTGTAGTTCGTTTGCTCTCATCCAAATCAGTTGATAATCACCTATCTTAAGTGTTTTTCTTATTTTATTTTTTCTTTCTTGGGGAAAAAAAAAATCTTTTCGCTTGGAAAAATTCCATCGAAGGCTTAAACAGGAGTCAACAACATTCACATGCAGAAATTAATCTCACCTGTTCGGTTTAGCTCGTATGGAGCCCTCAGATTCCTCCTGCTTTGGTACTGAAAGAGGTCGGAGCACTTGTGGAGAGTTTGTTTGTACTTAAAACAATCGAAATAAAATGTCCGTTCTTGCAACATGATAATCCGAAGACGCGCTCAGTAAGCGTCATATGTAAATGGTATATCTCGCCATTTGTATCTGTAATGCTAATGATAATCGAAATAAACTTTATGTAGCACTTTCTTTGCTTAGTTTTTTTATTTAGCATTTTCTTAACAATGTTACAAAGTGCTTAAAAGTACATAAAAAGGGATATAACAGAGCCGTTTAGGAGGTTGGATTGGATCAAGGTCGGATCACTTTCCCTCCACAAACAAACTGCTCCAGAGTTCGTTTGGGACTTGACTGAGACCATGTTTTGTTGAGAGTCTTGGTGCGGTTATTTTGGTCTGCACCTGAGTGTTGCTGTGTTCACACCTGTCCAAATGAACTGCAACAAGGGGGAAAACGAACCCGAATCCATTTTAACCGACTGAAAAGTGCTGGTCTCAAAGCGCTTTAGGATGAAAATGTCAGAGGTCACAAAATAAAAAAAAAAAAAAGATGATTCTGCATCAAGTAATTGTCTCTGGCTCACTTTCTGCTAGGGGTAATGATGAGTGGTGCAGCAGACAAGTGTAACACAATTGTTTGTTGTCAGGTCAAAGGCCCTTTCATTGGAATTAAACGGGGTCCTCTCATGGCAGAGATGCTTAAGTTAATAGGACGTAAAGAGAGACATGGATAAAAGATGAAAACAGCTTCTGATTATGCTGGAGATCAGCGTGATTATTCTTAAGAAATGGGAAAAAAAGCACATAATGTTTAATCAGCAAATGAACTTTTAGAATCAAATTTTCACTCTGATTCATTATCTCATTATCCTTTTTTGAATCCTGTTTGAATAAATGCAGACAACTTGTAATTTTAAGATATAATTGTGCTCATATTTCTGATTTAGATGTGATAGCATATGTAAGAGGAGTACAACGCTTCCACTTAGAGCCTTCAGATGATTCTGTGCACTTTGTATATGAATGTCTATGTGACAGCATAAGGAAGTTGACTATGTTGTGTGAACCCTCACCAGTACAGTATTGTCAAGTGAACCCCATTGCTATGGTAGCAGGGGTAGGGGTTTACTCATTTTAAGACTTTGCTGGGGAAATGGAGTGAAATAAGGAGATGTAAAGAACACAAAGAGTGAATTGAAGCGGAGGAAAGGTAGAGCAATGAGGCGTACACAAGTGAGCAAAAGTCAAAAGAGACAAGAAGGCACCAACACAGAGAAAGGGATGATGCTGGGTAAAAGAGAAAGATGGAAAGGTAAAATCCCCAGAGGAAGGAAAGCAGGAGGAATGTAAAGCAGAAGGATTATAATGAGAAAGAGTTCCAGTTCTATTGGCAGATTCTGTGTAATCCTATTGAGCCAGTAAAATATGAATGAAAACGGAGCAAAGAGATAAAGGAGTGGTGGATAGGGAAGGAGGCAAGAGACATGATTGTGGAGAAGAAAGAAGCTATCATGTTGACCAAACAGTCAAAGGAATTGGAAAATGGAGAAATGTAAAGAGAAGAAGTATCACAAGTTGACACATAGGAAAAGAGAGAAATAGAATGACAAAGATACGTCAAGGCCACATTAATCAACTTCATGACATGTCGTTGTGTGCCGGCTTGAAGGCTGTAGACATTTTTCCATGGAATGAGTATCAGCTGTAACCTTCACTCAATTTTTCAGTGGACTTCCTGCTAGGGCGGCACCTGATATGGATGGTACACACATTTGCCGTGAGTCACAACCAGGTCATACAGTCATATTATCACAAGGTTTGGGAGGTTAGCGGAGGATCGGTCAGCACTATGTTTAGCAGCGTCAGACATTATGTGGAGAACAGTGGTGAGCAATGGGGGGTGCAGCAAATTGGTGTAGTAACCATGGAGGCAAGCATAAGACTTTCATTTAAGGAGGGGGAATTACGTAAGTGATTTGACATTATTGAAATGTCAAATAGGTGTGTCCATGAGGGAGACCAACCTGAACCTTTCTTTGAGTTATGTTTCTGTTAAATTTCTTGCTTGTGCCTAACTTGTTGTTGTGTCAGTTTGAAGAGTGTCGTATGTTTTTGTGACTACAAACATAGGGGAAGGTTTCAGACAGTGTAATTTCTGATACTCATCAGATTCTGCTTGGGTTGGACAATTCCTCCCTTGCCCTAAGGTCAGAGCATGGTGGGAAGGCTGGATGCATACACAGACCATATTTTGTCATACACCACTTATCTGACCATATATGGTTTCCAGCACAATCTCTATTTAAGGCCTCCATTCACTCCCCCACAAACAGGAAGTGGATGTCACCACTAAAGCTTAACCTACCTGCCAACTGCACAGACACACACACGCACAGAATCTTATTGTTTAATGTCTTGCTGATTGTAGAAATGTGCTGACCAGTCTATCTACTCCACTGGATAGTCAGTTTATTGCAGTTCATAAATACAGTTTTTTTTAATCAAATTTCTCAAGTATTTAATTTTACCCCTCCATTTACCGCTCAGCAAACATCTGTTCATGCTGCATAAAAAATTCCCATAACAAATGCATTACCCTAACTTGTCCTTAAATTGATATTCATTTCAATTGATTGATTGTACTTATGTGAAAGCTGACTGTCCACGTGTAAAAAAAAAAAGAAAAAAAAAGAGAAACGTAAATGGTGTGAATGTTTTTCCTCACCAGCCAGCCAGTCTATAAGTCCCAGTCACCATGGCCACTGTATTTTGGTAATTAAAGACCATTTTCTAAAAAATTTGGTCTGGTGGTATCACTTGTTGGACTGTTGCCCACCAGGCTTATCCATTGGTGGAGCAAATCTGCCGGTTTAGCACATGCCTTGGATCTTTTAAATCACTTTTGGTCCAGAACAACTTTCATTTGTTAAACGTCCAAATAAAGAACCCTGTGTTGTTGCTTGTTTGCTTTCTCCTGCAGGCCGTGTACAAGGAGGAATTTGAGAAAAGTAAAGCAAAAGGTTTCAGCGTGGTCGTAAACACACCAGAGATGGAGAGAATCAAGAGAACACAGGAGCAGATCAGCAACGTAAGTCTGCACAACAGTGATCGAAGTGGACACCCGTCACCCCACCCATATGCCCATGTTTTGTTGTTGTGTTAAAGCTTCCTTTACCCTCCCACTTAATCCAGCTTCAGCAAAGTCCCCCTCTCTGCCCACTCCAGCTCTCACTTATAGTAATGGAATTCCTCTCGAATCACTTTCCACCATTCCCTTTCTCTCCCTCTGCTGAAGTTATTGATTTTCCATTTCTTGGTAAATACAGAAGAGCGATCTAGAAATGTAAGCAGTGTTTATCTTGTGTCCCTAGAATGCTTAGGTCAGTTGTAAAGGCCATCATTTCCCTGGGAGAGACACAGACCAGATCTACATTGCCACACACAATATGTTTTGCATCGGCCATGCTAATAGTCTTATTAGTATGGAGGGTGAAGCATAAATACGATTTTGAATAGATGAAAGATCTGGCGTGCCAGACAGAGAAAGAAGCACACATAGTGCTCCCATTTATGCAAACACAGACCACATCAATTAAACAAGCAAGGGTTGTGAGATACATGACGGAAAGCTACTACGATTTTCTTTTTGTTCTGCCTTCTTGTCACAGAGACGAAAAAATGTACTGGGGTTCCCATCACTCTTCTTAGAATGTCAGCAATGTGAAGCCCTTTTTTATTCACAGAGACCCGTCTAGACTTGTGTCTTCCCTGTCCCTGCCTTTGTGGTTATCGCTGTCCATCTCTCTTCATTCTCATACCATACATACAGCAGATTCTTTATTCTTGGTCTGGTCTTTCCTACTTCCCTTCATGCTTCCCATTGAGCACCAGTGATTTGGTAGCTTTTGGAAGGTTTAGTTTATGTCCAACAACAACCTGGGGGCTTCCTCTGTTTACACACACACACACCATCTGTTCAACCTGTTTTGTCATAGCACTAAAATAAACTCCCTCACGCACTTTCACTTAACATATTGCACTTGAGAACAGTACTCTATCCAGTCACTTGCTTCACTGTCCTTACTCAAACACTCATCTCATCCAGTCTGTGAATACACTACTCACAAACGCCGCCTGCACAGTAGTCTCATTCAGTGTGGGAACAAGTGTGGACAGACTCAGGGTTGTAAATCTTGACCAAGGCAATATGAGTCAGTCTGTTCGCAGCCTGGTAATAATGGATATTTAGGATTATTAGTGAAACCACAGAGTCGCTCAGGTTTAGTTTAATTTCTGCGGCCTTGTTTTGTCTTGCTTTGTTTCTCAAATGGGTGTACTTGTACCCCTCGGGGTACTTGGTGGTACGTGAGGGAAAGAGACATTTTATTGAAAGTCAGGTTGTTGTTTTTTTATACATTTGAAATAAGAAATATTCACATACATAAATTAAAACAAACATCAGATTATTTAGCAGGGGCAAAACTAGCATAGAGCTGCATACTGAAAGTTTATAGTTGTACATTTAAACAATAAAGTGGACTTAACTATTGTTACTTGTTACTTAACTATTGCACAAATGAAAAAAAACAACTACTGTTATTTACTCTTATGTCCATTGATTGTAACAAGTAATACATTTGATTTAAAAACCACATTGTCATTGTGTGTCATTTTGTCAGGCTATATTCTTCAATATTTTTGTTTGTTATTAGTACAGAAGTCAGAAAAGTTTGAGATCCACTTCATTTCAGGTTTATCAGAAATCATTTGAGCCTGAAACTGTTAGTTCGGCTACAGGTAGTGAGTAGACATAGTTAGTATAGTACTGATAATAGTAACCCAAATTACTTTTGGTCTGCTTCATCATATGATTCCCTCCTTTTGTTAAACCGTCTCATGGTCACCCAACTAAAGGCATCACTTCCTTCCCCCTTATTCCTCCTGCCTCTCCTGATGAGTCAGCGAGGGTTGCTATGCTACTTCTGAGCTCACACTACTTCCGGCCTCTGAGATGTCATTTCCTGTCAGTGCCAAGCTTCTGTATGGCGTTGCTGCATGATGGGCCCCACCTATTACCACAAACGCTGGGGTGCTATAGTGCAGGAGGGAGACACCTGGTGGATATTAGATGAAGTACAGATTGTGATCACTTCCTGGAAGGTCACTTGCACCTCTCTCAGCGTTTACATCCTCATGCTTTATGTTTGTAATTTTATTGTCTTCGTCTGTTGCAGGTTAAGTACCATGAGGAGTTTGAGAAGAGCAAAATGGGTGGAGAGGTCACTGCACGTCATTCTAGCAACCCTCCTCCAGGTATGCGTTCTAAGGCACAGCTGTCGACTTGTTGTTATGAATGTAGGCACGAATTAGAATCAAAAATTGATGTTATTAATATGCAGAAATCACATTCCAGTGTTCAAGTACAACATTTCAAACTTAAAACCGGCATTTTAAAATCTTAAATTGAGTAATATTATCACCTGTTTATTGAATTGAACCCACCGTAGCTCTAGAGTCTGAACCAAACATGAAAGATCAAGCTGATTACTTAGATGTCCGCTGTTGCTGCTGTTTATATTTACATGCAAGGCACAGAAAAGCATTGTTCAAGTGGTTATGTAACTTATAATTAGAGCCACCAATACGCTGCCAGGGCTTGCCATGTTTTCAATTTCTGTCCTCTCCAAGAGCCTCAAGTTTGCTTGTGTAAGAGAGACTAACACACAGACAGGTGTTATTAAACTTGAGATTTATGCGTCTGTACACCTTAATGGATTAACACACAGAACAACCATATCAATGATCTCTTTGTCTCCCCTTAGATCCCTGACTAGCTGTTCAACCCTCTCTCTCTCTCTCTCTCTCTCTCTCTCTCTGATTCTTAATGTTTTATAGCAGCATACCAGCCCCCTGCAGCCTCTCAAAACTACCACTATGAGCCTGCTGCTGAACCAGTGCGCTCGACGGTCCCTGCTCCTGCTCCTGCTCCTGCGCCTGCTCCTGCTCCCAGTGCCGGCGTAAGTCTCCCAGTGTCCTGTGCTTCAGCTGAAAGGCGTCCTTTACCCCACTATTTGTCAACGTAGATCATCAGCAGCACAGGTTGTGAGCAACTGACAGAAATATTGCTTCTCTTTTGTGTCCACAGAAGCCATACAAAGCAGTGTACGACTACACTGCTGCTGACGAAGATGAAGTGTCATTCTCGGAAGGAGATGTGATCATAGTTGTGCAGCAGATTGACGAGGGCTGGATGTTCGGGCAAGTGGAGCGCACAGGCCAGCAGGGCATGCTGCCTGCTAACTACGTTGAGGCCATCTGAGTGAGGAGAGGCAAAAGGAGGGAGGAAAAGGAGGAGACGTGGTGAAAGGGAGGGGAATATGAAAGGAAAAGCTCAGTGCCATCTCATCTTAACGCTGCTTTCACTTGATTTTAATCTTGTTCTCTAATCTGTTCTGTGGAAAACCAATCCCCTTTCTTCACCCCTGCTCTGCTCGTACTGTTCATCTTTCCCAACACAGACAGTTTGTATGTGTCTGTCTTGTCTCTCCATCTGTTGTTGCTGATGTCTTGTCTGTCTTTTGGCTGTTGGCCATCCTATCCATTCCCAATCCTGGTTCCACTCCTATTCTGTCACAAATGGAATTGAAAGTCTTAAAAAATTTAGCACATTTCATCACAGTCAGGGGTCACATCGTATCGCACAGATCCATCCCACTATAGCACTTATAATCCTGACATAATCTAATGCAAACAAATATGTTAAGTCATTCAACATATGGTTGCCATTAAGGTAGAAAACTGCTGATATTGTGCTGTGGAGGAAATGCTTTTTGGAATGTGGATGTATGGCTTTTTCATAGGCTTGTTGTGTTTTTGTTTTAAAACTACAGCGTGAACTTGGCCAGACTGGAAACACAGTGTAGAATCTCACTCTATCAAAATCAAACTTGAACATTTTGACGTGTACATTCCTATGTACCCCTTTATTGTTACCTTGGCTCAGATAATTATCAGTCTTGATAGATATTTTATATATTTATAAATCAACACAACTCTCATGTCTGTGCTCAAGTGGGCACCATTGTGTTGAACACTGCAGGGTGGCTCTTGCTGCAAAACTGGAATTACTAGTGATCAGGGACAAGTTAGGGGACAGACCAACCAATCTCTTATGTTCAAACTTGCAACATTATCAAAATTTGTGTGACTATATATATCTTGATTCCTGTGGTCGCAACAGTCCTTGGAGAATCTTCAAGTCACAGGGATGAAAGGGGATGGGATGGTAAGCCATCGTGTCTCTGCCTGCTGACTATCAGAGTAAATCCATCAATAAAAGAAGGCCAAGCACAACTCTGAATCATTTATCTTTTTTCTTCTTTTTTTAAATTCCTTCCACTGTTTTTGCAAATGAACATTCCAGTCTTTTTTCCTTAGAATATGAGTGAAATTGTTCATGCTTGTACTCTAGGTCATAAGTTTCAAGTTGTTGTAATGCTATTTTCAGTTTCTTCAATTGTAAAATGCTTATTTTCAAACAAATGTCAACGTCTTAAATAAATAAACCAGCAATTCAATTTAATGCACCAAGGCAAAGGAGTTTGTCTAGACTTATGCAGTCACAGCATTAAATCAGATGTTTGAAAGAAGAAATCAACCTTTTTCAGGTCATATTATTGCTGACTATGGAGAGTAATAGCTTACGCAGTAAAACTGGTGTGACTAGTGATGTGTGATGAAAGATTGGATATTCTAAACATGAAATAAAGCATTGGCATCATTCAGTCAGTGAAGACTGCTGAGTAGACAAACGCAATCCACAGCTGAAATCCCGCAAGCATTGGATTAGTGCAGTTTTCTCACCCTGTATAAATGTAAACCGGGTTGGATCATAATCAAGTATTTGTCTGTTGTGCGCCATGTCGTTCACCTTTGTTACTGCAGTGCTGTTGATACCATTTCTCGGTGGTGTATATGATAATAGATGGGCCCTGACCATACACTCTGCTTTCCCTTTCTTGCTGTTTTAATCTCTCCTGTGATGCGCAGTCAGACATGAACGATAAGGGTGGTGTGTTTTTAGGTGAGGGTGGGGGTTCAAAAGTTTTCAGCTTTATTAAAATAAACATTTCTCTCACTATGTAGCTAGATGACATTGTACAATTGTATATGTATCATAAAGATAATTTAGGGAAATGTTTTTACAGGTCATGGTGCTTTGGGAAGTGGCTTGCCTGCAGATTAAAGTGGTTAGGGTTCATATTTTTGTTAATGTGGCAGAGGCGAAGTAGGGTAACGTTAAAAATGGGCTCATCAAAAATTCAAGGAGTTAGAAGATGTTATAAAGTTTGCAACTTTCAATTTTGTGAAATATGACGGTGATGGAAATGATCACTGAAAGAAAAGTTTTATGGCTTTGTAAAAGGTTCGCTAACAAAAAGAATGAATATCGACTCGTCTGCATTTTGCATTAACCTCTACTTGACAACAGAACATGTAAACCAGATGTTCAATAGCAAAGTTGTTTCAGAGCTCACAATTCCATTTGTCTTGGGTAAGCTGAAGTAAAGGTTGTTTAGTCTGAAGAGAATTGTTATTTTTGGCATATGTTGTAATGCTCGCATTTTAGTTAACACAACTAATCACAGGAGTAACTAAGTCCTATCCAGATGAGCATACTCTAAGCCAGTCTTGGTTTAAAAGAAAAAAGAAAAAAAAGAAGAAAAGCTTTATTTTGATGTTGCTGATTGTCATTCTGTGTTGTTCTTATGGAAATGTGAAAGTGGCCAAAGACAGCCAGCGTTGTGTAAGTGTGTCTCAGGATGGATTCTTAGGCCATTGAAATATATGATGATGAAAGTGTGTTCGGGGCTGGGGCTGTAGAGGGCAGTGATCTGATGAACACCAGCCTGATAGGCAGGGCAAGCTGTTTGTCTGACCTGGATAGTCAGAGTCAACCTCTTTTCGCCAAATACACTCTTCTCCTCTGGTGTCACTCATCTACTGTACCATAATGTCATCACTTAACCATGATCCTGTTGCCACTTAGTTACTATCTAGTATCTCCTACATCTTACTGCTGACATCCCTCTTAAACTTCACTCTTCATGGTAGGCTCGTGTGCTGAACCATTCCCTGCTTCTATGATACTGGTTGTATAGACTTTGCCGAGTCAAATCATGTAATTCACAATCACAGGTTTAGCATTTAGAGCAATTCTGTGCATTCCATTTAAATTTTTGTTCTTAATATCATTTTGTTAATTTTTTATATATATATATATATTAAAAAAAGAATCAAGTATCATATGCATTTTGACAGACATCTGTATTCAAATCTCAACAGTTGAATTTAAGGACCTGATATCATCTCCTGTTGCCCTCTTACAGCACTTCAAATTGTACTTATGATTCTGCAGAGTCAATAAAATGTCTTTTTTTTCTCAGACTGTTGTTATTGCTACATCTTATGATATTTGGAAATGTAATCTTTCTTCACACACAGATGTGCTGAATGCACACACAACAGTAAATTAAGATTTTATTTTTCAGTCTGCTCCACGAAGGATGTCAGTCAGTCAGAGAACTACACTCGAAAAGATTCACAAAGCATAAGTAAACTCGGAAAGTGCTCAAATGTTAAGTTATTGCAGTCACAGATTGTCATGTGTATAAAAGTTGGTTATTATGTACAATTTTTATTCATATAAAGCTTTTCACAAATTTAAGGTTGCTCTCCAGATCAGCAGCCATAACAAACGTGTAACAAAATGAACAACAGTAATGAACCAATAAAATGCCAAACATAGCCCAAATTAGATTCATATAATTTAACTTTTGAAAATTTATTTTGCTGTCTTAAAACGAGATAGTATAAGGGATCTACTTCTAATTTAGATAACATTCCTGACTCGTGATTCGCTATTTTCCTCTTGAAATGGTAAAGTAAACGACGCTTAAAACTAACTGTCTTTTAAACGTGTTGTCTCTTCTTCACTGATGTTGATAGACGATAGTACAGGAAGGAAAGAACAGGACTTTATTACATTTAATCATCCTAATCTGAGGAAAAGTGGGAAGCACACACTTGCACGCGAAGAGAAGGTTACTGCAAAACAAAACAGCGGAAAATGCCATTAAGCACTCAAAAATGGAAATCTGCGACTAGAGTCTGGCAGCAAACCTCTGGCAAACCAAAAATACTACACAGCCAAATGACATGTAAGTCCTCCAAACCTGCAGGGGGCGTTATGGGCCTGCACAGTGTCCTAAAAGATCCGGATAAATTCGAGCCAGGTATTTTTTTACGTAATACCACACAGACAAACGTTGGCTAAATAATAATATGTATAATGTATGCATTGAAATGTGAGATTAACCCTTCGAAGTGAACCGAACTCCTTTAAACGCTCTTCCTGTGCTCCATTTTCTTCGAAGAGGCGGGGCTCCGATTGTGTCCGACCGTTTCCGAGCTCATGCACCGGCCTAGGCGGTACTTTTGCTGCTGCTGTCTCTCGTACGTCTCCACCCCCCATCCGTGACAATATCGCCATCATGGTGGACATTTTGGTGCTGATGTTTTTCGCTATCATGGGCCTGGTCTTCCTCTCCTACATCATCTACATGCTGTGATGAGGATGAGGATGGTAAAGAGGATGTACGTTTGTGCTCTCCTGCATCCCTGGCTGTGGTTTCCTCTGTGGTGCCCTCCCACGACGGTAAGGCAGAGCCTCGCAGCAGATCACAAACATTTTACATGAATAATCCAAAATATTCCATGCTGGGGCGATAATAGAAATACTAAATAATTATATGTTACTAATTCTAAGTGAGTAAATGCTTGTGTGAGTAATTGTCATGCTTTGTATAAACAGTAAAACTCAGAGGTAACCACCGATGGTCCCATCATCATAAACACTGGATTTTAGTTCAATATCTAGTGGATTTACCAAAGTTTCCAAAGATGTTAAAGGTATTAGGATGCATTCGGGAGAAATCTGTATAAAAATGACAAATGCTATATAAATAATGTGTGAGACTAACAGGCATCTGTTTCAGGTGAAGTGAGCTGAACCATCATGGTTTTCCAATGAAGAAATCAGATGAAACGTGAAAAGCAACCCAGTGGAGAGGGAGGACGACTGGACTCTGGAATGCAGACTCTTCCTGTCTATATCTCTCTGTCTCTTCCTCAGTTGACATCATTTGTGTCCCTCTTTCCTCGCCTTAGATCTTTGTCCACTCCCACAGCCAGTGCAATGCATCAACCTGTGCGTCTTTGCCACTGAAATCTGTACTCGCCCGTGTTTCCTCCGCACAAGTGTGATGAATCAGTTAAAGAAATATTTTGTAGATTTGAGTCTATTCCAGGTGTAACGTTTGCCTTTGAACAGTGAGAGCTAACTGCACTGCATGCTCTAACTGTGATTTGAAATATGTGGTTTCGTCTATCTGCCTTCACTGACCGACTCTTCTGCTTCCAGTTTTTGCTTGTGTTAGACAATCAAACAGATGAAGACAACGAGTCTGCTTGGTCGTAAAGGAAGATTCATGTGTATGTAAGAGTTTGTTTGCATAAACAACCACAAACCTCATGTTACCTGCATGCTTTTACTTTTCTTCATGTACTTTATTTGAACCCCAAGTTAAATTGATATGACTGGGAATGCACATAAAAAAAACAACCACAATTTTTATTTACTATTTATTATTTATATATACAATTTTCTAAAAACAGAGATACAGATTTTTGGAAATGAGCTTTACATTTTATTGTTTGTCTCTTTTTTAATCTCAGCATTAATGGTTTTTCTCTACTGTCACTTTTACCATTTTATTGAATATATACAGGAATTGTTAAGATATCGGAACATTTCTGCCATATTAACAGACATAAACAGTGTTACCTTTGCACCCGACCTGCTCAACCCAGATGTCGTAGCATTAGCCATCGTTTATTTTATTGATGACTTTGTAACTCTAGATGCGACTTGAGACATGTTACTGTTTTTCCCCTATAAATTACTTGCAGTGTGTTATATGTTTTTTCTTCCAAACTGCATCTGTATCCCTCTCATTCTCACTTTTACCAAACCGGATGTGTTATTTCTGCTGCTTTTAAATTTATAAGTTCAATGACAGTATTTCATATGAATTGTCAAATAAAGATGATTTCACTACAACCCAGTTGTTGCTTCCTCAGCAAATACGTCATTTCCTTTGTACTTTGAAACCACCAATCATTCAGTACGCTAAATTGTGCTGGAAGGACCACAGTTCCTTTCTGGCGACACCTTGTGGTAAATTTCAGTCCCTGCGGAGCTATTAGTACCCTGTTACTTTACTTATTCTGTCTATAAATCTGGCATTTTTTTCAAATTTAAGCACATTGGTCAATATTTCTTGTCAAAACACGGTTTTTGCTACCATAGTGCGGGCAAACGCATGACGCTGACGCTCCTACAGGGGGCGCTGTTTACCAACGCTACAGGACATCAACTGATGAAAACAACAACGTGTTTAACCTCCGGGGTAACTAACAAAGGGTCCATCTTTACAGTGTTATTGTCAATTCAGGCGAAAAGCAAAGGTTTCAAAGCTACGAAATACATCAGGATGCATTCTGGGTAAATCTACACGAAATGGTACAAAATACTACAGATTTAAGTTTGTTTGTTAAAGAAACACTAAACTGTTTGTTTTGAAGTCTACTCAATACCAATTAAATTACCTGTTTTTTTAACGGTTAATATGTTTAGAAAAAAAATAGGAATTATGAAATTATAGTATCTTGAATATTTTATTTAAAACATTTTGTGAGGGGCAATTCTGCTCAATATTGTCACAGATTATTGCCAAAATGCTTAAATCAATGGGTCACGTTACCGTGCAGTTTCAATTCTGAGTATGTAATCAATAATCTCTAGTGGATTACAATTTGACAACTAACTCTCTGAACTGTGTGTCTGTTGTAACACTAATCCAAGAATGATTATCTGACTCAGGCCCAAAATGAATCATTGTTATGTTATGTTATGTGTGCCCTCTATTGGTCTTGCGAGATGATACTCACACACCTGGTATTATATCCATGTGAACACATATGCTCGTCTGTGGATTGAAAACAGGATTTATTTCTAATTTGTCATTTCATTGAGGAGATTAAGGGTTCCTCTCTCCTCCATTCCGTCGAGAGGTCCTGACAGTCCCCCACCCTGAGCTTTTCTCCGCTCTTCTCCTAACAGGGAGGGCTGGAATGCTGCATATAACCTACAAAATTCCCTTTTTAAGATTTATATTCCAGTTTTTAATTTGATTACCCATTATTGTCCATTTGTGTAGTCATCACATATGTGCATCACCCCTAAATATTTATCTTAAGTTTCTCCCACAGACCCACTGTGAGAAATAATCAGAATTCCTCTGCTGATAGTATATTCTACCACTCACGCCATCACAATACACCCACTGTTCTATCTGTAACACACACACACACACACACACACACACACACACACACTTCAAACAACATTACTAGCACGTCCATATCAAATGACACTGCGGCACTACAGTAAATGATGTTCTTTGAGAAAAAGCCCAGGATGCACAGACTATTGAAAGTAGGCCGTGGTTTGTTTTATTGTTTGGAGCTATCCATGTTGTATGACCTTGTTGTACTACAACTGTAACTTAGACCTGCATTCCGGACCCCCCTTCACTCACCACTTTGTCACACTAGCATATCAGATCATGTCACAGCTATGTTATGTGTCCATTGAATTAAAATAAGCCAAAACAGGTGCTCCCTTGTTTTCCAACTGTAGCCACGTTGGGTTTCCCCTGGAAGCATGAACTGTGCGTTCTCTTGGGGAGATGCCTCACTGTTGGTCTTTTGAAAGCCTTACTGGTTTCTTGAATAGGAAAATCTTTTCTGGACCCATTTTGTTGCTAAACTTTCCTCTCTCCTTCAGCTAGTAGAAATGTAGTGGCTGTGACATCGCTTCCAGATGTTTTCAGCAGATTTACAGGCGCACGATGACTGATAAATACAGATTTAAAGCATCAGATTTTATCTCACCCCCTAAGAAAAGCATTTTTTGTGGACTCAATATTTTGCACAAGTGTTCAACAATCATACAGGGGGGAAATCCATCATCAACCCCAGACTAAGACACACACCAAGTTGAGGAAATGCTCCTACAGCAATAATATAAATTACAACAGTTCATCACAAAAAAGCCCACAGTGGATTTTTCCTCCTTTAGATGTATTCTTATTCTGCACCATGTCCCTGTGCTCTGAGTTCATAATGGCATCTCCTCTCCGTGGCACCTGTAACCTTTTCCGGACTGCCAATGACAGTGGGTGTGGTGGGGGGGTGGAGACGGCGAGGACAGAGCAGTACGGAATTGAGGGTAATAATA
>OMNV01016360.1:0-19997 GCA_900303265.1 Brotula barbata | reverse complement strand
CGGTCAAATAAAAAAAAAAAACCCCGAAAAATCCTCATTTCGTGCAAGGCGGCACTTTTTTCTTCTTTCTGAAAATGTGGGAGTGTATTATATATAATAATTATTAGATATTATTCCACGTTTGTCTATGTCTTTATGTTTCCATTGTAAAAAAAAACAAAAAAAAAATGGTTCAAAGTGTATTTGCAGAATAAGGGGACACTTTGAAAACTACAAGGCAGAAACTTTGAATGTAACTCACATTATGTTGTGGCACGTTTCCAGTGGCGATTGAAACTTTAACATTGAATTAGGCCCAATTTGAACACAGAATGTTGCCAACTTATTCTCAAAATTTGGCAGCGTTTCATCCTAATTGGCTAAAGTTACAGCAGTTGTACAGAGGACAAAGTTACCTCTGTTGACCGACAGAGGAAAACAAAGCACGAGTAGCGACAGAGAAGCTAAGAGAAGAGATAATATGCAGTGTGTATTTTGGGAAGGATGCCGGATATCTGTTGCTCTGCTATCTCAACTGATAGCATCCCATGGACACGTACGTCCTCTCCACCAAGGAGCTACCACCAGAGTTCCTCGACTGCGTGTAGAACTCTTGACTAGTCCTTTACCTTGCACCATCAGTGCGTGCTCTGATGTGTGGTAGACCTCGACAGACCGAGGCTTGTTCGACAATTCTGTTTTTGTAATCTGTAATAGTAGTTTCAAAGCCTGAACCTGGATAGGTGTGGCATGGGCATATAGCCAAAACAGCAAGTGAACATTCAAACTCAAACATCTGAACAGGTAACAGAATCCCCCACAAGTTTGGGGGGTAATTTGGACACGGCATGGCACACTTTCTTTGGCTAATATCCTGCTCTGCACCCCTCCTCCTTCCTTCTCCTCCCCGGAGAGACCCATTGATCCAGTGTCTGGTGAGCCCTGTGTCTCCAGTATCAGGATAATTCCAGGAGGGATTGGTTTTCCCTTGTTACCTTGTAGTTGAGAGCCCCATTCCTGCCCCTTCCTAATTCTCCCCGCCTTAACTTCCCAGTGGCATTGGGCGCAACCATCAGACAAGGGACGCTTTGTCCCCTGTTTGAGGCAGGAAATGGAGGAGATGGAGCTGCGAATGGAAGAGATGCGGCTGAACGGTCTGAAGACGCTTCTTCCTTCTTCGCCTCTATTAACTACATGCACCTGTAGAAACACAGGTAAATAAAGAAACAGCACTGTGTCCACCTTCAGTATTGCTTTTGATAACCCAAGCCTCCACTGGCACATTCCTCCATCTACGCTGTCACGAGCGACTGGAAACCACCCCCATCCCCCCCCAACAAGGATTTACATGAATTGGATACTTGTGTTTATCAGCACATTGGACAAGATGCAAAACGGGGAAAAAAAAAAAAACATTGGAATTTTCCTCATAACCTCTTTTGATGGCTCCGTCATGGATATTATCTTTCAAACTGTCTGAGGTCTAGCCTAAAGTTCTGACTGTGGTGTTCCCTTATCCATCACACTCATCATCTTCATACTGTTCACCCATTGTGTATAAATTGAATTGTTTTATGCAGAATTGCGTACAACAACCAAAACCCACCAAAACTGTTGCGCAATTCATCAAAGGTGAAACACGACATTGTGTGTCATCTCCAATATCATTTTCCGTGCGCCCCATCTCAAGGCGCGTCCTGAAATTAAAGCGAATTCCTTGAAACTGTTATCAATACTTTGTAGAAATGCATGATTCATTTAGTCCGCGGGTTACTTTTACCTTCCCTTTGACTTCACTAAACCACAAAGGGAATTGACGTAAAACTATTCTAGCGGTGCTGCTGAGAGGGTTTTTACAGGCAAATTATTCCTTTATCTGGGAGGCAACATGTACATACGAACACAAACAGCGCAATCATACTTTCCAAACACATGCACTGTTCAGCGAAATGAGAATTTAGACCGGCGATGACACTGGACATCTCTTTTATCCAAGCTTCCTTTCCTCTTGCCCTGAAATAATGCCTCAAGAGCTGCCTCTACAGAAGTTCTGAGCACACGGCCAGTTCTTATTTTACGTTCATTGTGCCGGACAGCACAAACAAGCAAGCAAACAAGGCTTGAGAGAGCATCATTTCATTTCCATATAGATGGAAAGTGTGCAATGAAATAAGCAAGTGTCCATTTGTACACAAAGCACAATGGTTTTCATCTTGATGCTTCAATATCGTTCCAAGTGCTCTATGAATTACCCGAACAAAACACTAGATAGGGTGATATTTGCTGCATTGTGATTCTAAAAGAGTACTAATAGATTTTGCCAGTGTCCGAACACTTGAGACATGAAAGAGGTTAAAGCAACATACAGGAACTGAGATGGTAGCACCCTCTTCAGTCTTATTCACACCAGATATCATTGTGCTCGCTCATCCACACTCCAGCGCTATGGAGCCTTTTGAGTTTTGTGTTGTTGTACCGACAACTTGGGATGAATTCTTTTCATTAACGAAAAATACTGTACAAATGTGTTACATTCAGCGGGCAATTCTGATATATATGACTTGCTGAAAAGTGCTTTAAAACTTCAACAAGCCAGTTTTTTTCCTGATCTAATGAAATACGTCCTGTATTTTTCTGTGGCGTGATGAAATTGTTCAGTATTTGAGCATCATTTTATCCTGAATCGCCACCAAAATTTTATTTCGTTTCTTTACCGATTTTTTTTTTTTTACAAAATTAGATCCAAATTGATTCGTGAAGTTTTGAATAATCCTGTTAACAATCAGTCTCAGAAAATAATTGATTTCTTCTGAAGCCTGGCCGAACCAACTTTTGTGAAAATCCGGATCGTACGTTTTTGAATAATCCTCTTAAAAAACAAGCAAACTAAGGGATTCAGCTAAATATATAACCCCCTTAGCTGAGATAAAAAGATGAATTTAGTTCTTTTTTGCTCTCAAGAAAAGGACACAGGACTAATACGGTGAATTATCAGTGAAAGGCACCATTAATGTGAATAGTGGAAGCCCATCGATAGATCTAATAGATGCAATGATCAAGGTTTATATTCCTTTGATCTGGTCAAACCGGGTTCTTCAGCAAACCTCTCAAGACCAGTTCCACACACCAGCATCTCTCATCTTAGGATGAAAAAGCTTGTGTGGTAAACACAGATAAACAATGTTTCACTTCCAGGTTCCAGGTCCCATTTGAGGAGATCACATCAGGACATGAAAGCATTCTTTTCTCTTATATCCAACCGCACTCGTGCTTGCCTGAAGCCCCGATCCTCTGATGGTGGTAAATGAGTTAGAGACAATCCAAGTCTTTGGTAAATGGAGTACTGAGCTGTTAATGCTGCTCGAGTGGTTGTAACAAAGCACCGAAGAGGCATAAAATGGAGAAATAAAAAAAAAAAAGCATACTGTTAGATGATCGGTGATACAAGCAGACAACACATTAGCAAGAAGTTCAAACTCCAGCATGAAGAAAGAAATGCTACATCCATTATTTCTTAGCACAGCTTTACCTTCCAACTGTTGAAAAGCAGTTGATTATTGTGGCAACGTCCAATTAAGCATCCCAGGATAAATTATGCTAATGTAACTGCTGAACAACTTTTCTCCTCTCATAAGAGGTTAGATGTTTTTAATCTCACCCAATTAGCACATTAAACACAAAGAGCTACAGAACTGAGCAGCACTGGAGCAAATGAGCCCACCAATCTAATTGGTAATTAATGAATGCTTTTAAGTGCTAGCAGCCAGCGCAATTGTAATTCAAAACAAGAGAAAATTAATCACAATAATTTCAGGGAGAGAAAGTTAGCATTAACATAATTGAAGCAGAGAGGATAAAAAGGACACGGCGGTGTAGGGGAGCGAGACATATCACTAATCATCCACAGAGGAAATTGTTTGTTATTGCAATTAATTATAGCCTGCACTTAATCACAGCAACTGGAAAATTATTTTCTTTTTTTTTTTCCCCAGGTTTCATATCGCAGAAGATGAACCATCCAAGAGGAGTCTTGTCACTGAATTGGCTGAGTTATACTACACTACCCACAATCCAGCAGGTTTTGTATCTTGCCATTTAATTAATTGCTTTCACCAATTATTTCAGGTTGTTCTCAACCAAAAAAAAACAACTTGTATTTTATTTTTTATTTTGTATGTTAAAGATTTGGACACGGCAGCAAATTATAATATGTCCCTCTGGGATGCACAATTCTGATTTCTGCTTGACTTGATAACAGAGAGTGTGTTTGCTAGTTGACTAGCTAGGAATGCTAGCCAAGCGTCACTAACTTTCCTAGCTAGCTACAAACGAGCAGTGCCATCATATTCCAAAAAAAGAGTTCACATCCACATCTTGGAGAAGTCCTATGTCACATTTCACAACCTTATTTTGTAGTTATTACTTTGGTTAGTATGTACTGTAGGTGTATGCTAAGTAGGATAACATAGCTAGCATCTTTAGCCAGAGTCTTTTTGTCATTTTGTGAAAAGTGGTAACGTAGTTGATTGTTATTGTTTGCGGTGGCTCGGCTTGACTCGTCTGGTCCGGTTGCTGGCACAATTTCCTTTCAAAAAGACCCACTGCCAGTGGGTGACAATACATAATTCTTTACTTATACATTTACTTCAGCTTCACATCTGAAACAGTCCCTGACTTTCACCTTTGTATGAGAGAAGAAATAAATTTTTATAGTCTGAGTTTGAGAACAAATGGCTTGAAAAATTAGAATTCATTGTCAGAGGTACTATCTGCTGTATATTCTCTTTCTTTTACAGTCCCATTGCAGGTATCTGAGGCCTGAAAGAGTAGCAACATTTATCCTGGACGTGAGTATGATTGTAATGATATTGGGAGAGAATGTATCTGTTGCTTTCAGAGCATCTGTTGCCAATGCAGGCGCAATGGCATCAGCAGCAAAAAGCCACGGAACATTAAGTGCTCCCAACAGAACTTCCAGATGGATTCTATTCTAATGGCATCATTATACGCTAAATTAAAAGGCGGGTAAATGGAAGTGTAAAAATTTAAATGACTGAAAAAAAATTCTCATTCTCTCATGCTTGAGCTGTCTTCAGTGGAGGCCTCCGACAGAGAGACTGGGAGCCGGGCCGCGCAATGAGTGTTAATCATACTCATATATAAAATAGTTATGAAGGAATGAATAGTGCAGTAGGGTGGCAGTACACATTACACTCTGTTATGTTTAACGCACCAACTGAGACTGAAATGGTTGCTTTTCAAACGAGTCAGGTGATGTATTTAGCGTACATTTTGCTCATTAACCTGATCATTTTCAGGCCGTTTCTCAAGCTAATGTAGCGATTTCATGCAGCAATATTCTTTATTTTGATCATCTGTGGTGTCGGAATTGCTCCTCTTCCTGCAGTGGAGTAGAGAAGCCAAACGACGAGGAAACATGAATGCAACGTGCAACTGGCAATGCAGACTGTGGGTCACCTGAGGCCCTGACCCTGACTGAGACCTTCTGACCTCTGTCTGGGCCCCGACAGACACTCGTGGCCTTAACCTTTAGCCTTTGACAAGCTGTTCTGTCCAAAACCTTCCACGACCTCCATTCTTAAGGTCTGCTCCGTCTATGGATCGATCGGACACATGAAACGAAGATCGCAGGCTTACTTTAAAAATGTATTCCGGTACAGTTACTAAATTACCTGTTTAAAATTAGCAACCTAATCCACGATTCACCATATTAAGATATGTAATCTCATTATTTTCCATTTTGTTTGATTTTCTAAAGGTCAAATATACACAAGATAATAAATATATAAATGTTTGGACAACAGGTAAATGGATTATGGCCACAACGCCAAAATAAAAGTCCAACTACAAACGTAATCCAAATTGTTGATTCATATACGTTATCTTGCTCGTGATAGTCAGTGGATTAATAACGCATGAATCAAATATGTATTTTTATATAAATATGTTGGCTATTTGTTCTGGCAGTTGGGCTCTTATTTTGGCGGGTCACAAAATTGGAACCAACTGATAAATGTGGATTAAAAAAATGCAGAATTTAGAATACGGTAACATTTTTTGTATTCTGATCACGTAAAAGCCCTTACATGTATTCCACTACACTCCAAGCTCGATGAAGAGGCAACTCCTGTATTGAAAGAACAAAGTTGTCTGCGCATCAGATTTATACGCAGATTTTGTCATTCCCTTGTAAACACTCGTTCTTAAAATGCGTTGCAAAAGAGGCACGTTTTATAGTTTTTATAGTGGAGGAAATAACCGTGACGCGTGTTTGTCATGCTACATTTCTTTGTCCAAATTGCTTTTAGAAAACAGCTTCAACTAAAGTAATCCAGGCTACAGTTTACGTCGGAGGTACAGATAGCGTCGGGTAATATTGTTGGAAGGGTCGGCAGCACTCACTGCTGTGAAGAGGGATGAAAGAGAGGGAGTTTGAGCTGCTCCCCTCTGACCCAGTAATTAAAAAAGGAGAGACTCAACAAAACGCCATTATCAAAACAACTCTTCTAAACCCATTTAACATGGCTTATTTCCTGAACACGTAACAGCTAATGTAACCGAGCAACCCTGGTGAATTGCTACTAATGTTCATATTGTCTACATTTATCATGTTTTTTTAATTGTGTGGGGCTTTTTACTCACCTCTCTTAGGTAGGCCTGACTGCTCTTATTATTCACTCATTATCTTTCCGAATAGCCAAATTTCAATTCCTGTAATGCAACTGTGGTACTGCTAACATTTACGTGGATTTAACTTTCACGTAAAAGATCAGTTTGAGTGATTTCTCCCGTATCTACCCCCTGCTCCTCACCCCTTTTTGAGTGTCCCTCCACCATGTTTGTCTGCCTTGACAAAAGCTTCATTAGAGAGTCCCAGCCATCATGGTAATTGGGCCCATTTATTTCAAAGGTACATTTAATGGTGTCTCTTATTTTTCAGCAGCATGCTGAGGATTAAAGTAGATCTCAATCCCCTTTTTCTCATGGTTCTATTTTCTTCATTTTAGAGCTGGTCAATTATTGAATTATTTTCACTTTTTCTTTCATCTGCAACATACAATAAATTGTACGGACCTCTTTAGTTAATGGCGGTGGCGGCAGTGGGCAGTACCGTCGCACGAGTGCACGTGTTTGCGCGCGCACGGCTCGGCGGCTTTGCTTTTGTGTGTGTTTTGGTGCGCTGCGTGTGGCGTGTATCTATGTGATTGTGTACCTTTGTGCGAGACCATGCATTTGCTCTGTGTACCTTTATAAATATACTGTCTGTGTATGTATGTTTGTGTGTGTGTGTGTGTGTGTGTGTTTAAAGTACATCTCCATATCTACTGTTTACTGCAGAGGGGGCTCATGCCGGACCCGCCCGGTCATTTTATAACACACCCCCAAAACATCAAAAGCCATATAAGCAACCAAGGTGGGGAGAAATTACTTTGTGTGTGATTTCTCTGCCTCTGACTCTCATGTCAGCTCTCCCCTTTATATCAGTAATTGTGGGTGATTATTTTAACTGTGAAAAGGGTAGCAGGTAATAGAGGCTGATTAAATCCAATGGACAGCAGCCCGGGCAACCCTTAAGACACAGCCGTGTAATAATACTGAGGGCCAGCATCACCTACATAGCCTGTCCACTCACCTTATTTTCGGTGACACGAGGCCAGATGCAATTTAATGCACTTATTGTAGTGTTGGTCCCTATATTGACAGCTGTAAACAGTTGTGGTTGAATTGAACCTTCCAGCACTGGCATGGTTCTCTATGGTAAAGCTTATGTTACAGTGACAAAATGTGTTGGCATACTGCAAAATGAAAAGAATGCTCTCACACACACACGCGCGCACACACACTTGCTCGCACAGAGAGATGATATACTATCATTTGGCAACCGCAGGCTGACACAACAGGGATTAGTGTCGGTGCCGACATCTTTCTTTCTGGTATCAAAAAACCTAATATAAAAACCCGTACTGCCAACAAGCATGAACTCCTCATTTTTCATTCCTAAACAAGACACCTTGTTATCTCGACTAAAGGTATCCAGTTAAAAGGCCTGTTGGAGCAAGTGCAACACAAGAGATAACGGATAATAAAATGAGACCTTTTTTCTTTTTTTTTTTGCTTGTAACGTACTAATCTGTTTATCTTATTTCAGGGTAATGTTCACTTTAGTCACCAAACTAAAGATGAAGTAAAATTTGTCGTTATCATAGCTGCACTTCATGTTACACACTTATAGAGAGAAGAGAAAACAATGAGTAATGTGGAGTGTGTTTAGGCTACATTTACATTACGACTCTACATTTTTTTGCTGATATATTTCTTCACAGACTCCCTTCATCTTGTGATTTCTCTAATCTGCATCACATGGACCTCACCCAGTAACTAAAAAGTAACATGAAAATCCCATTTCACGAGCATTCCCAGTTGAAAAAAACAAAACAAAAAAAAACACTCAAGCTGTTTTTCCAATTTCATCTCTGTTTTTTTTCCAGTATGGATTTTCAAACACAAATGGGTTTTATCACAGCTCTAAAATATGACTTTTCAACTGCGCCCTTTCTGCAAAAGTTTTACACCAGGAACACTGGAGATTCGGTCATATTGCCTGCAGTTACTTCAAAAAGTTAGGTGACTATTTATTTAGAAAGCCTCCCCACGAAATTAAATCACCATCTACTACAACTTTGTGAGTGAATTACAAATGTGATCTTTATTGATGAGCGTGGCTGAGTGAACCGGCCATAAGCACAAAGAAGTCAGTCTGTTGGTGGTGGTGCCAGGGTGGATATAAATCACATCTCCTCCATGCTATTAACTTTTGCAGCTATAGGGAGGTAAGGAGTGGGGCTGCTACAGGAACATCCCCTACAGAGATCCTTAGTGGATGGGGGACTTATACCCAAGTAAACAACTCTCCCTGCCCAGAGGGTAGCTACAACAATACCCCATCCATTACAAAAAGTAAAGAGAGAAAGAGGGTGGGAAACAAGGAGGGCAAAGAAACAACAAACATTTATTTACTGTCACCGTTGTCACTTTTCCAGGCGTTTCTTGGTGATTTACGATTGGCTGCGGAAAGCTTGAGTTGAATTGATTGGGTCAGGTGTATTTAAGACAGAGGCATTGGTTCTGCATGGAAGCAGGGCAAAGGTTGCTCACGCAAAGAGCCGGAACGTTGCATGACAAGTAAGAAAAGAAAAGACACGCAGCGCAAGGATACAATAAACAATGAAAAAGGTACTGTATGTATATTCCGGGGATAGTTTAGAACAAAAAGAAAAACAGATATCATCGCGCACACCTACGCAGCATGAATATGAATGATTTTACACCAACGTCTAACCGCTGAACATCGAGACAGAAGGGAATAAGCCACCTCAGTATTAAACCGCTTGTTATTTGGCATCGTGAAATAACCCAAAAGAATTCTTCAATCAAATACAATTCCTCCCATTCATGAATGAGAGGCACCTGTCATCCCCCTGGCTCTTGTGGGCTATGAAATATGTCTCGGCTCCTGTGGCTTCCACGATAATGCGAGTCTGATTATTTTAACCACTGCAGTCTAACGTGAAGAAGATCAACTCGCATTCCACAAATATCTGTGGATGTGCGATGTGCTGGAACTTCTCCGAACGGCTCCAGAGTAACACGACATCATACGACAGACTAGATTCACATGTTTAATATTTGTTGCTTGGCCAAAATGAGCAGTAGTTGCTAAAATTGCATAAAACAAACATAGACTGCGTATGAGACAAGTTAAAAGATTTCAATTCAACCTGGTCTGTGTATTTTGATTGTTTTTGGTAGACAGATGTGACTTGGTTCAAGTATGAGTTGATTTGACTTTGAGGCTGATGCAGGGGTGCAAATCAGGCATCTGTAACCTACGATGGATAAAAAGGTGCCATTGATCATAGATCCAAATATTGAATCAGATCTGATGTATTTAAATACACTTGTACTGTGTACTTGTAGCTCTATGGTGCAAAAGGGTTTGATCCTGTTTCCTCAGTCACAGGGACACAACCCAACATGTCCATGTGGCAAAGATAGACACTTTTATTTGTTAATGGAGACAAAAAAAAGCTAAATTGTGCTCAGACAGAAATACAAAATTAAGAAAGAAGAAAGAAAGATACTTTATTGATCCCCACTCTGTATTTAACCCATCCTAACAATGAGGAGCAGTGGGCAGCACACACATGCAAAGAGACACCAGCGTGTGTGAGTGTGCATCCAGATCTTCCACCTTGTGTCTTTGTTAAGGGCCATGTTAGGAGTAATTAGCGTAACACACACGCTTTTGTGGGTGAGGGAAACTGGAGTACCCAGAGGAAACCCACACAGACAAATGGGGAACATGCAAACTCCACACAGAAAGACCACGGTCAACCCCAGGACTCGAACACACAACCTTTTTGCTGTGAGATAATCGCTAAGCTACCATCCAACTGCCACCTAAGATGCAGCACCATGTGCCACAAACCCACACAAACAAACACCCAAAACTAATCCCACCGCCTCGTATGGTAAGAGTTATCAGAAAGAGGCAAATGATGCAACACCACTGGACAATGAATTTTCATATCAACTTGATTTATGACTGGTTTTATGGTACCAATAGTTTAAGTCTGGATAAAGCAGGCAAAAAAAAAGTCTAACTGAAAGGGATGTTGTGCCATGGTGGACGTTTGCCCTCTAATTTTACAGTTTATTTATTCATTTATCGGTTCCACTGATAAATCAGACCTAATCCCATACAACAGCCTGTTAAGGTTATGTTTTTTGTTGACACTTTACCAGAGATGTGCTGACTAATTACCATATTTATCAGTATGTTCTGTTGGACTACATTTTTTTATCCACTAATTTGCCCACTACATTGACTTACATAACAGAGAGACTCAAAACAGAAATGAGAAATATTTTCAGTATAATGTCATCCAGAACAACACGCTGCTAATTGCTGCCTCAAAATATGAAAACAAAGACGGGACATTTTAAGCTTTACAGACATAATCTAAAGAAGGCTGCGTATCGGATTACATTAAATCGTACCTGAATAAACTGCAAACCCATTTCAGTCATTTATGCTCTAATTAAACAGATACACACAGAAAAAAAAAGGCTTTGATCCTTTGCTTGTACACTTGGCAGCTACAAATGAACAGATTTGGTAATGCAGTGTCTGTTGGTACAGAACATGTCTGGGATGGAAAGCGCAGTATAAGGTAACCAAGACTTCCAGCTATGAACTCACCTGGATTAAGTGACCTGGTACAGGATGTATCATTTTTGCCTTCAAAGGCAAAATTATCTGCTTTTGTTATTGTTTAAAATAATGTCTAAATTAAGCCCAGACGCTCAATTTAGCAGGATTACTACGTGTTTTATCTACAGTCGTTTGCATGTAGTACGTCTGTCTGGCACGGTTTTTATCCAATTCCAAAATCTGTTGTAATTCAGTATGTTTGTTTCTGTCGCGGTAATTATTACAGATATACATTATATTCTATTTCTTGCTTGAATTTTAAGACGAATTTTCGAATTTTCACGGTCTGGAGTCGAATTGAACGACGAGTCAAAGTTGCAGCGAGAATTGCGAGCAAAGTAAAGGCAACATGGCGGCACGGAGAGAGGGAATGGCAAGAAGAGGTGCAGCAAGTGATTATTGAGAAGACAAAGACCCCGCTGTCTCGGGCCTGACAGCAGCCTCTACATCAGGTGCCCCCCATCCCTCCCTCCATCCATCCCCGAGCTCACCATCCCATTCCATCCAGACAAGGGAATTTCCCCCTCTCCGCCACCCACCCGTCATCCATTTATCCATCCATTCATCTCTCCCTTATCCAACAAATGGAAATAATAACACACAACAACACAACAACCAGCAGTTCACTGTTCCTGCTTTCTCCACTTCACATCCAAGCTCAGCTCCTCGGGATGATGGGTCTTTTGATCAGGCCTCTCAAGTCAGTCCCAATAGGGGAAAGAGATACGTCTGAATCACGCAAAGAATGTAACTGGCAGGTTTTGGTGTGGTCTAGCCATCCTGTCTGCCAACGAATTCCGCAACGTGCAGGCCAACAGTCGAGACGCCTGCGTTAACGCAAGTATTCGGTGTCGCAGACAAAGCTGGTTTTGCATTACATTAGATTATTCAGACACTTTGAGACAACCGACCAACTCACAATAGAATTACAGATGAAGCGCTTGCTTATAGAGGTTTACATTCTTAAGATAAGCAAGGACAGGAGTTGTTGACTGTGTGCCTAAACATTGTCTGGGTTTGTTACAAAGGACATGAACTGGATGGCTGACTACTCTTACCTGTGGATTTCCCCCGTGCTTTCAATCACAGGTTATTGAATAAGGTGTTTGTGAAGCAGGAGTCACTCTGCAGAGGCTTTGACTCATAAACAGCAAGTGGAACAGTGTGCCAAAGGTGAAGATAATTGTTGTTTTATAGGCAGACAGCCACACGGTAACGTTGACGGGCAGCTAACAGTCATATTGACAGGTCTATGTGGACATCTGTGGAGTTAAATTACACAATTTTGTCCTACCAAAAAAAAACCTTCTGTTACTTATGTAAACGTGCAACTGTACCTGTCATAATCCTTTCAGAATTTGGTATCATTTTCAGGAATAAACATTCATTGTTATGTGTTGTAGACTTCCCACACATAACTGCACAAATGACCACATTGTACTGTACAATGGAATCTTTGTGTCGGGTTTTCTGTTGATGAAGTTTGACTTTTCTGCTTGTTTCATTGTCTGTTCAGCCACTTCAGCTTTTCGACTCATTCCAACTAATGAGTTTTTCCCCAGACAAACGGATGCCAGAGATTTCATGACGTGCGCCGTCTGAATCATTATGGTGTTTGTCTAGGCTAGTCCAGAGCATAGAGTCAGTTTTGTAATTTTACTTTTTTAAGTTTGACTGCATAAAAGACTGTGCTGTGATGCCTTTGGTCAGCGTGACAGGTTTTGAAAATATTACTGTCTGTGAATCTCATCGTGAATAAAAAATGCATCAAAACTCAATCAAAAATGACAAGCGTCAAAGAATAATGTAGTTTTTATTTGTCCTATCTTAAATGAATCAGTCCTTTTCACTATGGGGGTGCGATTGTCTCGTACTATGAGCATAACAGGCTGCTGCAGCGTAGCTCCAATTGGACTCAGCTGCATCTCCTTATGAATTAGGTGCTCTGGTCAATTATTTAAGAACCAAAGTGTTGAAAGTGTAGCAAATATCCCACAGGAGCTACAAGGATTTATTGAATCTCTAATCAAATTAAAGAGGAATTCAACATTTTTTTTTCTTAATTCAACATTTTTAAATAACACAGTGTCCTGTTAACAACCTTGCCAAATTGTTAAAGAAAAATACAGCCTTAGATAAGATGAAGCGCAGTATTTATCACCTCCGTAGACGACATGCAGGTAAAATAATGCGTGAACAAAAATTCTTTTTGGATTTTTTCCCTGCTACGAGGTGGAGGACCTCAGGGCACAGACACGGTACAAAAGAGTTTTAGCTCACACTTGTGACCTAGTGAGCCATCTGCCCTCAGGCATGAAACACAGGAACAACACGATGATTCTACACATGCTCCTGTCCTGATTTTTCAACACTCTCTGTCACCCTGTGCTGCTCGGTGACATCAACCTTTGGCACTCTGACAACATAGTCCAGGTTTCAGTTTACACAGTAACAGCCATAACATTTTTTGTTGTTTTGCAATACCCCTCTACTCCACTTTGCCTCACACGGCCTCTCTTGAACATATAAGCCCATCGTCTAAGGATAGCGTTGGATCGCCGTGAATCCTCCTTTCAGTCGCCCGAACTGAATATCCAAGGGACAATCTTATCTTTCTGTTAAGTCTTTGATTCAGCAAAGACTAGAATCCACTTTGGGATTTATAAACAGGAACGATTTTCTGAATTCAAGGGGATTTTTGACGGCGGTGTCACTTTCTTCTCTTCCTAAGTTAGTTCAATTGTCCCAATGGACAATACAATGGTCTCTGGAGATATGGCGATAAGAGGTGAAGACCTGAAACCAAACCCGGCTGCATAGAGTTTCTGGTGTGGGTAATCTTTCACATTAGATTTAACCTCCACACCCAAACAAATGCATTGCGATTGCTGACTTAATGCTTTGAAAATGTCTCAGCAGTTCTTTACTGTGACTCAATCCCCACTTTACTGTATGAAAGTATGCATGTAATGAGGACAACAATGGTGTCAAAATATGAGTAAGTGGGGCAAGAAAGGAAAGAAAGAGAGAGAGAATGAAATGGAAAGACTGGAGTGAATATTACAGACGGTGGTTGGACTGACATCTTAACTGGCATTGAGTAATGACACATACTTTGTGTATGCAGGGGATGTGTCATCACCTGCATGTTTGCCATTCAATCCGTGCAGCCTTTTCCTTGTTAATTTACACAATAGCAGAACATGAGCATGCATGGGGCCGGAGTTTTACCTGGAGCCAACAGTGCCGAGTTTCAAGTGAACCCTGGATAGAAAGGTAAAGCCACACAAACCAGGTCTAAAAAAGGAGAGAGTTCAAGGAATGAAAGGTGATTACGTGTGCACGTGTGTGAACTCTGTGTGAATGTGTATCAGAGTTGAAAAAGAATGCATTTTGCAAACCACTTCAATGGCCGTCTACCACCCAGCAGTGTAAGTTTTAAGGGTAATCGCTGCATCGTGGCATAAATGGACACAAAACCTGAGGCCTCTTATTATCCTTTGAAGTCTAATTTCTTCAAAAATGGATTTGAGTTTAACGTCAAAGACGCAGTTAATCATATTTTGCAGTACTTCCTTTGCTATATTCTACTTCCATGACCTCACATTTTCTGTTACTTGTTCTAATTCAAATTCAAATAAAATGAAAAATACATCTAAAATTGACTAATTCTTTAATGATTTAATTTGTTTGTTGGTAATTTTGCGATTATACTACAATCATTAATGTAACATTCTCAACAATTGGATATATTTAACTGCTGAAACTTATTTGACTTTCATGCAAGTAACATGACTTAAAAAGAAGAATCTATCTTTGTCTGCTCTGGTATCGGTACTTTTATTTAAGTAATAGGATTCCTGTACTTCTTCCATTACTGTAAGAGTCAGTGACATTACAGAAAGCAGATAAATCAGTGAGCTCTGACCAGAACTGTGTATCATTTATCCACAACACTTTATCACGATAATACGATTATGTATGATATACAGTAAAATCACACTATACAGCATGACATGGATACCGGTTTTTTTAAAGGATAAAATTTTCCCCCCCTTCCCTTTTCTCGGATTTTGGGAAAGACACCATCTAAATTTAATCCGCGTTCGGGAATTCCCGGAGAATTTACCGCTATCATTACTGTCTGGGCTGTGTTGTGTGATGACCTACCTGATGCAAACAGACAAACAGTCCGCCTGCACCGACGGTATCAAGGAATGAGCCTTTACATACATTTACACGCAGTTTTCCCCTTTTTGGCAGTCGATCCCTCACGCGGATGCTGCATTGTTTGGCGTCCAAAGCCATCCACTCCAGCCCACACCTGCTCCCCCCAACACGACTTTCCACCAAAAAACCCCTCCACCAAACATCTGTTCTCAACAAAAGCTCCTTTGGATGTGTAACTTTCTGTTGGGTGACACGCGCTCTGACGCTCTCCATCGCTGGATTTGCAAAGTTATGACCCCCATCACCCTTTCCGACTTTAAAATAGCTAGGCCTTCAGTCCGACTTGGCTGACAGGAAACCATTAAAACAGCAGCAATTACCATTCCCATCCATCCGCACGGTCCCTATTTTATTTTAATCTGTTTAAGTGCATTTTCTACGCAAGGTTAAAATATGAATCCCTGCTGCCACCCCCCCCTCCGCCCCCTCCTCAGCCAGCCAGGGTTTTTCTGGCTTACTTGAGAGCACAATTTACGACTGATTTAATTTAGCCTCCGCAAACATTTCTAATGACATTAGGCCTAGTGCATATACTGACTGCCTCTCCCTCTTATTCCATTAACTCCTAAATCAGGTTTAAAGACCATACTGATGCTGGATGCTATTATTGGTGATTATCAAAACAACAGACAATGGGGCAAAGTGTTTACTAACTGGTTTAGCCATAATTTTGCGTAACCAGGACAGATGGGAACACTCCAAATTACAAATCAATCTTTTTAGTAATGAAGGACCTCACAGTGCTCGCACGGTCACATCCATTGCGGAACAACACAACATGTACACAATGTACCAAAGCAACCTAAACCATTTCCAGTGATGGGTGAAAAATGCCATGACAACTGGTTTTCGGGGCTTTGACTTTGCTGATTACTCGGTTAAAAACAAAAATCGCGTCCTCTACCATGTGATCCTGGTGTACTTCTAAACCCCTGGTGGTACCCAGGCTGTTAACGTGAAGTGCTGGGTGAGATTATGCCCATTCAGCTGGTTTGACAAAGACTAATGACGTCGGCCCATCTGCATACATGCTTACAGCTGTCTGCCGTCCTCTTCCAGGTAATGATTGTGTTAGTAACCCTGAACCCCTTCTCAAATTGTTATTAACCGCTGAGGGAGAGAATGGGACTCAAACTGTCTCCGCTCACCTGTCACCAAAGCACTGCTGAGGATGGTTTGATCCCTGCTGGCTATCTGTCACTGTCAAAGGCAGAGCTGGGATGGAGAGGGATCACACCCACCCACACACACACACTCATACGACTCTCTAATGAGTTCTCTTTGGTGAATATTTCGCTGAAATAACGTATTTAGAATAGAAGTGGGATATTTTGTTACGTATCAACAAGTAAAATATCATGAGTCACAAAAATGGCTTCATAGGTATGGCTTGATATGGTATTTTTAATTTCTGTCAAGTTTCTCTTTACTGTAGATGTGTTGGATATCGGTTTACACAGATAAATGGATGGGATAAATGCAGGACGGAGCCCAGCGTGGAGCCATTGAATCACACACACCAAGGTGATCTAATCAGGACACCTCCCTAAGGAGGAGTTGCAGGTATGTGCACCTGGGAGGAGACCACGGGGCAGACCCAGAATACACCAGGGGGATTATATATCCTATCTGGCCTGGGAATGTCTTGGGATCCTCCAGGAGGAGCTGGAGAGGGGGGGCCCTGGAGCGATAAATCTGAGCTGTTTTGCTGGACGTGCTACCTCCACATGCAAAACAAGGATAAGGGATGGAAAATGGATGGGACCACAAATAAGAGAGCAAACGTTGTGGGTTAACTATGGCTTATCCGACTATACGGCACCAAAATGTTTGTCGGATCCCTGAACGGTCCCTCTGAATGTGAGTGTAAGGTGGACATATAACCAAACCTGCATCTTTTGTTTTCGTCTTGTGTAAACTGCTTGACACTGTAAAGAATGAGGTCATGCACTCATATGACAGTGCACTTGCATTTATGATGTACAAAGATGTTGATGAGCTGTGAAAAAATATATTATATATATATATATGTGTGTGTTTATGTGTGTGTGCAGGGGTTAGAAGTGAGGCGTGCAGCCCCGGGTTGGACGAGGCCCTCTGGACTGTCCCACTGATAGATATGCTAATGACCTCCATTCACTCCACTTCACTCCCTTTATTCCCCCCAATTAAAGCAAACGCCAGTGAAACTGTAATTAAGCCGTGTCCAGGCAAAAGACTGCCTGCTGCTTTTAATGAAGCTGCATCGATTCTCCCTTTATTTGCTGTTGGTTTCCCTATAACATCCATGGGCCTGAAATAAATGGAAGTTAAAAGTGCAGCTCTTCCCATCCAGGTTGTACATTGTACTGGACTGTTTAATTAAAAAACCAAGAGATGATTGCTCTAAGCACATACACCATTTGAAATGCCCTGCTCGTCTCTGTCTGTGTGTGTGTGTGTGTGTGTGTGTTTGGTAATCACCGCCCAGCTGGTCTGTTAGCTAATGAGTTGAACCACTCTCTCCCTCTCTATAAGACTGAATTGGAAAGAGTTATAGAAGTTTCCAAACAAAAGCAAAGCAGACTCTTTAAATCGTGAAACAGGGATGACCTCGTGTAATCAATACGGTACAATTTACAAAAATGCTGAAACCAATTAGCCAGATTGAGCCATTGCTAAAGGCAAAATTAGTCCCATTGGAAGTCCACTGTGAGCACAGTTAAAGATAAAAGGTTTGGTCAGGCAGAATGGCAGAGTCAAACTGTCAATTGACTAGAATCACAGCTGGGCATGCTGGGAAAAGACTCAACTTTAAAGGTATAATCAGTGATCCTGTGGAGAAAAAGGAACACGCCATGACCAAAAACCCAGGCGATATTACTCTACAGCTGACAAACAAGTGCCTAAATAGAACGACTAACACTCAGCAACTAGCAGATTCGGAGTTAGTAACGTCTGCAAACACATCAAGAGAACCCACATGGTTATTTTTAGAGATGACCAGATGAAAAACACACAAGACGCAGATTTTTCAAAACCCTTGAATTATGTTTATAATTTAATTGTTAAGAATTTAGCTCAAGATTGCACCAATACAGTTCGATCTATAGACAAATATACTACATTCTTGTCAAGATACAACAAGCAACAGAAACATACATCAGGGCAAACAGAGTCACCATCACATTCATTCACACCTACGGGCCGTTTGAAGAGAATTATGAGAATTAAGGCAATCAATTAATGTGTTGAATGCAAAACTAACCATTTGTCACGATTCCTTCAAAATCCAGGGAAATGTAGCAACTGTAAATTTCATATAGTTTTCATTGCAATTGTAATTAACCGTCCAAAGGTTATTTATTTATTTATTTATTTGAATGATGACTACATGCAGCAGTGGAGTAAGTAAATAGATTTTACACCCCACAACGTTAAGGTGGTAAAGGTAAGGTGAAAGTAATATAATAATAAAAAGATATGTATCTCTTCACTCGTATAGCGTATAGGACATGTATAATATCAAACACACACCACATTAAAACAGAAACACAAGGATAATAAAGCATCCAATCTGATTTTTCGAGATTTCTTTATCTTTATTTACCAAGACTGATTTACATTTATTTTCAATGGATGGTTAAACTTGATATGCTAGGATCGGTCCATTGCTTAAATTTTGGTTAACGTTAACTTGCTCAGATCATTTTGTTGCAAACTTTTGGTGTTAGGTGATGATAAGAAAAGTGGGTTTTCAGAAGTTTCTTAAAATAATAAGGTGATAATAGCATTTATTTATTTTTTTTTTTTTTTGGTATTCACTTGGAACATTCCAGAGTCTGAGAGCACTGCAGATGGAGATTTTTCAGCCACGGGGTAAAAAAGAACCACCACGTACAGATTATTTCACAAAACTGCAATAAATTACTTTTCAAGTCCAAAGATTATTCTCAATTTCGACTTGTTTTTTTCCGTGCTCTGGCAAAAGTAATGAAGTGTGAATGCAGGAGATACATGCTGAGAGTGCTTTCAGCAATTTTTTTTTTTATTCAGTCAACTGGCACGTTAACGAGGCCAAGATTAAAAACACATTTCTCAATGCGGCAGCGCGCGTAAAGCATTGTAATGGTTATCATGTCAGAATTGAAGGCACATTAGTTTAAATGCAGTGCAGAAGCTTCTTGCTCGCGCTTTCTGTGCCTGAAATGTGCGCCGAAATTACCCCAAATGAATATCGCCCCTCTAATGGATTAATAGCAAGATTTGATAAAAGCTATTATGAAGAGTAAACCAACAACAAAGAAAGACTGGGACGGCAGGGAGAGAGAGAAAGCCGATTGGTACACTAAGCTTAATGGTTTTCCACCTGGGGGAAAGAGTAATTTAAACATGTGTATTGTACTCTTATTGAATACATTTTGTCTCGCTCGCCACAGAAAATGGCTCCAGCCTCCCCTTTTCCACTGGAAAAACAAAAAGAAAAGCGCACAAAAGAACAGACGCATTTTCA
>OMNV01016359.1:0-10722 GCA_900303265.1 Brotula barbata | reverse complement strand
GGACCGGCCAGCAGATGTCAGTATACTCTGCCTGATTGTCTCGAACTCACCTGAGTGATCACATCCTCCATCTCGTTCCGCTTCTCCTCGGAGCATTTCTCATCAGACATCAGTTTCTTCAAGTGGGCTTGAGCGGGAAAGAGACAAGAGACCTCATTCAGCAGCTGTTTTCATTACATAAGACTCTCCTGGGTTTGGCCTGAGGACGGTTGACCTGAAAAACCGGTCACCTTTCAGTCCTAAACTCCTGCCCCACCTTCACCTACGCTCCATTCTGAACACCCTAAGGATATGCAGCACAGTCAGGCAGGTAAAAACTCGCTAGATTCTGTCTGGTTTATCGTTCTGTTCTTCCCCTTCCTCCAGTCAGACTGAACCTGGTTCGTGTATTAATGTAACACTACTGAAGTCACCTTTGAGGAGGTGATCGGCTCTGAAGCATTCTCCCGTTTTGGCATCTTTCACCATGTAGTCAGCAAATTTATCCACGTGTCCCGACGTCCTGAAAAGACACGGCTTTCGTTACGAGCTCCACAACTCCACGGCGGGCGGACAGCTGTCACCTCTGTCCGTCTGCGTGTTTTCTATGTTGCGTCACCTACTTGAGGACCGGCTCGGGGGTCAGCATGGTGCAGTCGATCTCCAGGATCTGCTCCTCGTGGATGAAGTGCTGCCTCCACACCTGCAGGATGTTGTTCTTCAGAGCGCAGCCCACGGGGCCGAAGTCGTACAGGCCGCTCACGCCTGAGGGACACACAAACAGGATCAGGGGACTGGACAGAGACCACAGGGACATTTGGGATTATGTTTTCCCCTGCAGGCAATCATTTCTGTATTTTACCTCCATATATGGCAAAAGCCTGATCATAGAAGAATCTCCTCTTTAAGGTGTCTTCCATCTTTACTCTGTCCACAGTGTCATCCTTGGGCTGCAGAGCGAGCTCCTGCAGAAGTGCGGATACGTGAGTGAGTGCCGCTCTGTTCTTTAAACTCTACCGTAAAGTGTAGGGGGCGTGCTGTGATTTGATATCAGGGAAACATTAACCACTGACCTTTGCTTCAAGGATTTTCTTCCGGGCTTTCAGTTCTGCCACGGCTCTGCTCAGTTCCTGCTCTGAGGCTCCCTGTTCCTTCATCTGACGCACGAGGTCACCCTGCCAAAAAAAAACACTGTTATCCTCCTCCTACTCTTCCTCTTCGTCTGACTTTGATTGGATCTTTTCCCTTTGTATTGTCTCTGAAAGCTGGTCTGGGTCCAAGTGTGCAAAGATGACACGTTTGGTCCAAAATAGTACATCTGTGTATCAATACACATTTGAATGCATTGATACGTGTATTGATAGGAGCTTGTATAAAGTGTTCATTGATCTCAAGATGAAACCTCTCAAATTACTGCATTCAAATTCTCTAAGTGTGTGCGTTTAAAACAAAAAGTTTTTTGTTTTCTTTTTCATTATGACTTTAATTTTTGATTTTTTTTTGTTGATTTTTTGATTATTTTTTTTTATAGCAGACAATCAGGTCAAATTGTAAAACAATCCCAATTATCATCACGAAAGCCCAGAAAAGTTTGTGCATGTCTTTTTATACACGCCAGTTGTTTTGCAAGACTAAACTCATCCCCGTGGATGTCCGAGCGTGGATCGATGCTTTACGCGCGGTCGCTCCTGACCCACACCAGCAACGGCGATAAACGGACACAAATCCCGGCTTCGTCGTGACGTGGACGGTGTGTTTTGCGTTCTCACCTGTTCCCTCACCGCCTCTCTGAGAGGTGCCAGCACTTTTTCCATGTTGATCCGGATTAAAAGCCAAAAGTGTGCAAGACAAAAGTCGGGCGGCTCCGCGTTCTGCGCTCCAACTGCAACTGAACTCGTCCGTCTCCTTTTGCTTTCAGCGCTCAGATGGGAGGCGCCGCCTTGGTCTGTACATTCGTACAACTCAGAATGAAACCTGGGCTCCCGTTGCATCAGCCAGGAAGCTCACAATACAATACAACACAATACAATGGACGACTCCTCCATTCAGCAGCATAAGTTCTGATAGGAATCCATAAATAACGTGCTTGGTGAAAAATGTGTCTGTGGCGCCTGATGATGATGGAATCCGATCATTGGAAAACATTTCAGCCCTCAGGGTAATCAAACAAATGACTGTACCTGTAAGTATTAGCTTCAGGTATTTTTGTTACCTCTGCATTTCCAGGTCACTTTGCCTGATGTTTCTTAGTGATCAAAGCTACACATCACTGTCCATGAACAGCTGCCATGTTGTCATAACACACACAGAGACATCTTGGAAATGACTTGTTTAGCTTTTCCTGAGACTATGATTCCTGTCATATGTTTATTATAGAGACCACATCCACACGCTGGCTATGCAGGGCTCATTCTGTTAACTTCTCGTGCTCGAGATAGTTGAAAGAAAACACTTTGGCAATCGACTCGTGTCCAGTAAGTGCTGGCTGTTTTTATTTAATTGATCCTGATATTTCCCCCAAACCTGGAATGGTGAAAGCCTCCTTCCCCTGAAAACAACCAGATGACGTTTACTCCCTTTTTGAAACAATGATGTGACATTATGTGGATGAAATGTTTTCTCTTTAAGAAAACAACAGTCTTTTTGTAAGCTTTCCAGAAGTGGGATACAAGGAATACAAGACTTTATTTGAAGCTGAATTTCAGTTGTGTAGGACACAGGGAGGGCTCTGTGCACCACTTTAGCTTATCACGTTACAGTTGCAAAATTCTTGGTGGTGATGCGTATGCAACAAGTCTGATATTACATGGAGTGACGGGCAGACGAGCGAGCTTTACTCTTCATTTGTGTCTTTCTTGCTGGTCTCTTGTCCTTCGAAGATGGGGTACTGGCTCTCCACTTCTGCCCATGTCAGCGTTCCATTGGCCAAATCCCGAACAATCACGGGCAAATCGCTGACCTGTGGAGAGAGATTATTTGATTTGATTATATATTTGGAGAACACGTTGGATTTTCTTTCAACGTGTCGATGATGTGGACTTGTTTTATACCTCTGCTCTGATCTGCCTCATTGAGTCTCGGTCTCTCAGAGTCGCCGTGTGTGGCGTCTTGTTGACCGTGTCAAAGTCGATGGTGATGCCGAAGGCCACTCCGATTTCATCCGTCCTGGCATAGCGCCTCCCAATGGATCCTGATGAGTCGTCCACCTTGTGCGAGACGCCGTTTTTGGTCATCGCCTCAGCTAAAGGGGGAATAGGTCAAAGAGTTTGAGCCAAGACAAATGTATATCTAAGACTAAAATGGGACGTATGTTATAATTATCATGTGGGCACTCACATAATTCCCTCACAAAGGGCACAAATTCCTGGTTTTGGCTTAGAGGAAGGACGGAACACTTGTATGGAGCTACAGTAGCAGGGAAGCTAAAGTACTGTGGAGAAAGTCAGTACAAAGAGAAACAAAATTACTCCAAGTGTAAGTTAGTTAAAATTCATAAATTCTATAAAACAGATAGGTGAAAAAAACTGAAAATGCTGCATGTCTATCTATTTTTCTACACGTCTATCATCCATCCCAAGTTTGTACCCCCAGTCAGTGAGGTTAATTCAGATCCTTACCGTTCTTTGTTCGTCACCCTCTCTGACGTGGAATGTGTGCTCAAAGATGGTGTACATGATCCTACCAATGCCAAAGGAGGGCTCGATTACGTTGGGAACGACCTCTTCCACTGTGAATGAAAAAGACCGACGCGTTACGGACGTTATCTCTCGCAGCAGCCCCAGAATGTCCTACTCTCTCACGAGCGAGTCTCACCGTGCAGAGTCTTCTGGAAGCGCTTCACGCTCACCATGTCCTTAGTGATTACGAACGCCTTGCCTTCTGTCTCGATGGTAAACTTTCTGTAGAGTACAAATTAGGATAGTGACTGTGCTGTAAATTGCGCTGGCATATCCTTTTAAAAGGTGTTTTGTCCCACACGGCTGCTGTTATCAGCACTCACCCGGTCTCATTGAGCAGCTGTTCCTGCTCTGTAATGAAGCATTCATCACACACAGCCAGATACTCCAGGGCAAACTTGGCATCCTTCTTGTATGCTTTTCCAATTGCTCCTTTATTGGGCTCAAACTGGACCACGTTCACAACTTTGTGTGAAGAAGTTAAGAACAATGTCTTGATTTCAGAGTTTCCTGGGAGTATAACAGGACAAACTGTTTTGTTGTTTCGTTAGTGTTGACACAGTGTAAGGATATGGGTTCTTTTAGAGGTTTTTCAGCCACCAGAGGAACCTTTGTGGCCCGTGCGTGGCATTTCAGATCAAAGCAAGAACGGTCAGCACACCCAACAATCTCAATCCAGCCCTGCGAGGCAAAAATATGACAATGATTAACACTTTGAGCACCACCCGATACAACAAAGTATTCCTCATACATGTGGAGAGTACAGAGGTGCATACGTAGGAGGTTTTGGTCTCAGCATCCCAGCAGTCACATGCATAGTGAGCCATTTCATTGTCCATATGCTGTCGGAAGCGCAACTTGTCTTTGGCTATACCAACTTTAGTTAGGTAGAGGTAGATCCTCCCGATGAAATATCCCAGGACAGAGTTATTGATCACTCCCTAAAAAGGAGACAAAAGGCGGGACTGTGTCAGAATTTGACGCTTTATTTGGTCTGAGCATTTATTAGAGATTCATTCGTGATCCTGATTAATAGACGTTGAGGGTGTCAATAAAGTCAGATTGAGTAGATGGAGCTGTGGTGTAGTCTCACCTGTTCTACCGCATCCCCCAGCCTCATGATTTGAGCAGACTGGCCACTGGTCTGAGCCTTGGAAGAATACAGGTTGATTTCTAGATCAGCTACATTAGAGAATTTAGGGTGGACTTTCTCATTGGGGTCCACAAAGTGCTCAATCTCAGCCATGGTGAACTCTCTGTGGGAAAAACAGTCCGGTTACATCTCTGTACAAATAGTGTATAGTGGATGAGCCAGAGGATCACTCACCTAACTCGAATGAGTCCAGAGCGAGGAGAGATTTCGTTCCTAAAGGAGTTTCCGATCTGAGCAGCAGCAAAGGGCAGTTTGCCCTGGTTAAACTCCAACAGACGCTTGAAGTTGAGAAAGATTCCCTGAGCTGTTTCAGGCCTCAGATAGCTGCAAATCGTACAGCAATTTAATTCATTAATTATTATTAGCATGAAGGGAAAATGTGTCAAATGTTGGTTTGGTATGCTTTTACCCTGGCATGTTCCCCCCCGGTCCAATTGATGTCTGAAACATCAGGTTGAAGGAGATGGGCGGCGTGAGGTCATTTCCTGTGGTAGGCGACTTGACGTTGTATTTTACAAAGAGATCAGTCAGTTCTTGCTGAGTGTAGTTGTCCATCTGTAATAGACAGAGTAAGTACAATGGTTATAACCATGTGTAACAATCCAAACAAACAGACGCTCATGAAAACCGCTTTTCCTCCCAGACAAATCTTACCTGCGTGATGACTTCCTCCATCTGAGCCTTCTTCTCTGCAGGACACTTCTTATCGGACATCAGCTTCTGGAGATGGGCTGTAAAATACAGAGCGACACAGAAAAACAACATTTTAGATGACTACTTGTCTTTTGGGGTGTTGAATGTTCCTGTCCTCTGATCCTTGGCAGCTTTTACTCTCCCTTGGGTCCAACTCCGACTCTTAAGAGCTACAAATAATACAGGTGACCTGTAACAGAGATGCAGTCTGAGGACAAGTCTGTACATATGCTTACCTTTGAGTAGGTGGTCAGCTCTGAAGCATTCACCATTCTTAACATCTTTCACCATGTAGTCAGCAAACTTATCCACGTGTCCTGATGTCCTTGGAAGGAAGAAGACACCTGAGTAAGCACTGCTCCTTAAATGTCACTGATGTCATTTAATTAAAACTAATGATGTCTCTGCAACCGGGCTATGGAAGGCTGCTATGGTGACAGCTCCCATGCATAAAATCGCAGAATTAATATTTGCCTGTCAATAAAAACCCAGAGTTCAGCACTTCGGAGCTGACTGTAGGAACCACCAGGCACGCTTCAAACAGTTTGACAATGCCCTCATCTACTCTTTATAATTGATGAAAAAAAACGAGGACATCAGCAGAAGATGTCAGCAGTACAGTGCACCTACTTGAGGACCGGCTCGGGGGTCAGCATGGTGCAGTCGATCTCCAGGATCTGCTCCTCTTGGATGAAGTGCTGCCTCCAGGCCTGCAGAATGTTGTTCTTCAGGGCGCAGCCCACGGGGCCGAAGTCGTACAGACCGCTCACACCTGAGGAGCATTACTGCATGGTAACAGAATGCATAAAAGCTACGTGTGCAAATGACATCTTCATTCCCAACACTGTCCGTGTTAGTCTTACCTCCGTAGATGGCGAAGGCCTGGTCGTAGAAGAATCGTCTCTTCAGGGTATCTTCCATCTTGGTTCTGTCAACTATGTCATCTTTGGGTTGTAAAGCCAATTCCTGCATTATGAAATACTTATTTCAACATTTTAGAACAAATTTTCTTCCCAACTGACCTTCAGGTAAAAAAGCTCAGTTTTTTTTTACACAGTTCAATTTGGACGAGTTGACTGAACATTTGTTAAAAATTTGTACAAAAAAAATGTCATTGACGCAGAAAATTCAATAATCCTACATGTCATACACTCGAATCCTCAGTGTTTGTAACTGTATGTTTACATGCACTCATTCTTTCAAACACTTGGCCTGTGCCTGCATGGAGCTTAAATGGGTCTCCTAAGAACTTACCGTGGACTCCAAGGTTCTCTTCCTTGCTTTGAGTTCAGCCACAGCTTTAGTGATGTCCACATCTGGAACGCCATCCTGTTTCATTTGGCGCACAAGCTCTCCCTAAAACACAGAGGCAGAGTGTAATGGTGAACAGACACGCATGGAGGCAAATCCAACGCCAGAACAATCCACTTAAAGTCTGGACGATCCGTGGCTAAACGGCTGAGATTTTGACATCTTGATGTGGAAGTTACGGTCAAGGTAGCAGTGTGACGTGAGACCTTTTGTGTTTACCACACCCTGATCGGGGGTGTTCTGCAGCTGCAGCAGCACTGAAACGTGGCAATGCATTCGGCACAGAGGCCGGCCGGCAGGGCGCAGACATGACTGTCAGCCAAAGTTAGCTGCTAACAGCCTAGCATAGCTCCGTCATTCATTTACAGCTACACAACCAGTCGTGGGAAGTTAGCCATCAGTACGCACGACAAGCTAACACGTTGACTGTTGAATGTTACGATATTGTAATTTCTTTGACAACGGATGAGGCAAGAGAGATAAGCGATCGTCGGCTAAATCACCTGTTCTTTGACTGCAAGCCTCAAAGGGGCGAGAATCTCCTCGATGTTCCCGTCCATGGTTTGTCCTTCCGCGAACAGCAGCCAAGCGCTTTTCTGCTTCTTCTTCTTCTTCAGCAAGCAGACCGACGTTGAAAACGGTCTGTTCTGGGGCGGGTAGCGGAGCGACTGGCGCACAAACGGGGGCCGTGGCACCGCACAGACGGAGGAAATCTCAGCGCTGGCCCTGAGCAGTGCTGATGCTGTGCGAAGCATGGACCGTACAGAATGATGAAATCTCCGGAAATAAGCAAACAGCGCTGCCGCTCTGCGCACGCACTTTCGCCACGCTAAGTGTCGGCTGATTCGTCAAAGTGTCCCATGAAACTGTTGCTTCAAAGACTTTTTCAAAGTGATTAATACTCTTAAAATCAGCTTATAGTAATTTCGCTGGCAAAATAACCGACTGTTCTAATCAGTCACTAGCTTTGAATTTAAGAATGTTTTATTTCTATGCATTTTACGCAGTACTCTCGTAAAATGACACCCATATCCACAAGGGGGCACTGCAGACAAGCTAATGGTGACCATGTGTCCGCATCATCAAATAAGCATCAACCAGAACAAAGACCCACTGTCAAATCCTTTACTGATCATATAATGTCTATACAATGGATATTGTGCCTTACCAGTTATTTAAATTACACTTCGAACTAATTTAGCCACCAAAAAATGTTGCAAACATCTTCTAAGCTTTTATTGTTTGTAAACATTGGAGTACAACAGGGGTGTAATTTGACATTTAAGCTTACATTGTTTTCATCTTTTACTTTGTTTGGAAGCCAGTTTTAAAGTAGTACACATGACTTCTCCTAGTTTTGGTAAAGTCCAGTACCATGGATACATAGGAGGAGTATTCTTTTCCTTTAATTAGAGAAGGGCTTTCATTACAAGTTCCCTTCTCCAGGATGTAACACTTTGGATAGCAGACTGTCTTCCTTTTTCTGTAGTGAGCCGTGTCTGTTTGTGTTTGTGTGGGGAGGAACTTGATTCCTTGACAACTCGAGGTAACATTAGTGAAAGAGGCCCAGAGAGGATTGTGTTAATTTCAAACTGAACTACAGCCAGCCACAATCATTTCAATTGTTAATATACTATAAATTCCATGCCAGAAAGATATGCTCCTCATATTTTCCACAAAAAGTCAGAGGTTAACGTGTCTACTCTCTGCGTCTGCAGATATTTTTTTCATCCTTTATGAACTACGGAGTAAAGAGGTGTTTGACAGCAAAACTATCCATGTCCCTGCAGCTGCAATTTTTCAAGGAACTATTATCTCTGTCCTCACAACATCTTGTAAAAAGAGGCCTGTGCTCGGTCTAACAACCTTACGACAAGTGCCCAGCTATTCATCCTGGAATGACAGCTACTCCACGATTTCACTTACAGTCTATATGTTTTTACAAACATCCTTGATTGGAATTTTTTTCCAGGACGGACAACAACCTGGTCGAGAGGATCAGAGAAAGAAGGAGAACATACTGTATGTCTTTTTTAGTTTATAGAAGGAGTTAGAACAACACTTTTGTTTCAGGCTCATTTTAAAGACATATTAGGCAACTATAAATCATCCCATCATATAACAAAACTGACGTCCTGATGAATTATTTCTTAATTCTGAATTACTTTGGCCTCTACCTTCCTCTTGTTTTCCTTTGAGGAACTATTCTCCTTATCTTTGAAACGTAATCGTGCTGCTACCACACAGCGCCTGTGTGGTCAGATTTCGAGTGGCCATTCTTGACAGAATGGGTAACCCGACACCAGTCGTCAAGTGACGAGACCAGATTGTAAAGCGGCTCGAAGACACTGGAGCTGTGTTGTGGCGTTGATTGTACATACCCTAATGCGCACAACAGACACTGGCCCACATTGACTAGAGCACCGTGCAGGCCTGTAGATTACACGCTAATTATGATAAGCATCAATGGATGACAGCTTGCGTTTTGTTCCTGCCCATATGCCGTAGTACATTTGTCCCTCCGGTGGGGTCACTTAGGGATGCCTGGGAATCATGTCCATTAATGTGACAGCTAAGGTGAAGAGAGACAACCATTCGGGCTTCTTGCTGCTGGCAACAGACCAGAAAACCACTTTATCTCGCCTGTTGCTGTTTTACAACCCACTAAGATTGGAATAGTATGAATAATGTTTCTGTATCATTCCAGGTTTGGGTGGCCCGTTTATACCTGAATACATCTATTAGGTACAATAAACTTTATGTGTTCCATCAGTTTGGTTTATACAAAACCTCAGTTTGGGCCATCTAACCACGGACATTTACATGTATTCTTGAGCAGGGTGATGTTTTGATTGGATTGGATTGTTCTGCGGTGTAGAGAGTAAGTTTAAGGCCTGTGTCATGTGACTACAATCTCTGTGGTACGATTTAAACTGGGAACCTTTGTTTCATGGCCTCCCTAAAATGACCATGTTAGGGTTAGGCTTCATAGTACACAGAAACAAAGCATTAATATGAGTATCTGTAGAACGATACAGGCTGTGTATCCAAAACACACTTTGTACAGGCCTGCCAGTGAAGAAACTTTTTTGCACATGTGGAAACACGTCCTGAGATATATGTTGTGAATTTTTGTAAAGACATTTCGCAACTCAAAGGCACTCAGAAAGCTCAAACCTCGGTCAAGGCTGAATAGTTCTCCAAATAGGTCTCTGTCAGTGATGTAATGTAACAGGTTTACAGTTATGAACAAAATGTAACTGTTGTTCTCATAGTGCCACCGTCTTGATTGATGACTTGTGTGTGTGTGTGTGTGTGTGCATAAGTAGTGTTTGCACCTGTCCACCATCTTTGGTTACAATGGACTCATTCATTCATGAGATGCAGTCATGTTTGTAGATTGAGCCACGCCCACTCAAATTTGTCATTAAATTACAGCAAAACCATCAATATAATAATAAAAATGAAATATAAGGAAGTCATAAAATCGTTGTTGTTGTTTTTTATTAAAATTTTGAAAAAAAATCTTGGTGGGAAAGCTAAACAGGCAAAAAGGGCGTGGCCTTTATTGGTGAATGGCTGCGGATAGACCACAGCAACCCAGGAGAAAAGAAACCATTTGGATTGCATGAGCTACAGTTGGTCATACGGTACAATTGGTCATTACAGCGCCACCATCTGGTTTAACTGAGTGTGTGCCTTCCCGACCTTGTGCAGCCAGGCCACCAAGTTTAATTGGAAACCTGTCAATAACGCTCAGAGACATCCTGCTACTCCTGCTGGGAATAAAACATCAGCTCCTTTGGAGGAGGTAATGAGCCTGTGTGTGTGTGTGTGTGTGTGTGTGTGTGTGTGTGTGTGTGCAGAGCAGGGATGAAGATCGCTGACCTAAAGATTCCCAGAGGGAAA
>OMNV01016358.1:0-15334 GCA_900303265.1 Brotula barbata | reverse complement strand
AGAGAGAAAATCCATGTTGATACTTGGTCCTGGACTGTGTTGTGTTTATTTGTGCAGTAAACAGAGGGTGGTCTACACCTACAGACTGTTGAAGACCAACACGGGACAATACACTGTCATGGTAAACACACATACACACACTGACGCTCTACATTGGAATACTGCTTTGTCACATGAAAGGACAGTTTGACATTAAGCACTCAAACATCAAGTGTTTGTAGAAATAAATATGGAAGCTGTTCGTTTTCATGCTGGCCATAATCAGATGAGTGTTTTATCCTGGGTGGAGGTGAACTGTGCTGCTGTTGTTTGTGCAGACTGTAGACGGTGTGGAGAGGGTCCACGGGACTCTGGAAGAGCTGATCTGTCACTATAAGAAGCGCAACCAGGGCCTCGCGATACATCTACGCCACTCTGTCAAGAGGGAGACGGCCGTGATGATGCACCGCCAGCCGCCATCTGATGAAGAAGTTCATTATGAGAGTCAGTAAGGACGAGCATCACTGACTTTACTCTCTGGTTTCTCACTCACCTTTTCTTCTTTCTTCCATCCAGATGATGATGAGTCCTCTGTTTACGTCACTGTCCTGCCCTCCTGATGCATCAAACGTGAAAAGAATAGCGGTGAATGCGTGCCAAATGCTGCGGTGGTGCAGGTTGGACTCTGACCCCTGCCCTTTGCTGTGTGTCATCCCTTCTGTCTTTCCTGTCTGCTGTACCTGTCATAATAAAGCAGAATTATCAAAAAATGTTAAAAATTTTGTTAAAAAAACAAAACAATGATATGTTAACATTTTTCACTTTCAGACAAGTGCATACAAATATATTAAAATAAATAAACAAAGCGCAAATAACGAAACAAAAGCTCAAAGTGCCGTTCCCGGATGTCCCGCCCCACTCCGCCTCTGATTGGTTCCGTTCACACATGAGGAGCGGTGATTGGTGAAGAGCAGTCCGGACTACGGAAGCACAGCGTGCTTCAAATGAAGATGAGTCTCTGAGGACGGAACTTTGTTTGCACAGATAGTATAAGAAAAGAGAAATCTAAAGAGTGATCGATCCTTTTGACGTCAGAATCGATCTTCAAAAGACGAGATGTAGTATCGGAGGACCGATATCTTTGGGATCGATCCGCCTGGATTAGATACCAGATAGATTTGGATCATTTGGACGGAAACAGTGAGGCTGGTAACAATAAAGAGGTCGGCGTTGTTCCTGAACCGTGACGTCATGGGTCCACAGATCAGATATGGGGATATGGTTTCACTCTGGTCTGTCACTTCTGCTCTCTCTCTTGTTTATTTCTATTCAGCCGTGTGAACAGGGAACAGTTGAAGTAGAACCATGTTCCCCTTTCTGTCAGGCCCCTGTTTGGCCCCTGTTTGGCCCCTGTCAGGTCCCTGGTCTGTTTCCAGCTCCTACACTTCAGTAGCAGTGCTGTCATGAAGACAAATTACCTCAAGGTTTCTTGGGTTAACACCAAATGTTTGTCCTTAAAACGTCTTCATAGAAGATAATCACTCCACATGTTTCCTATAATCAAACTATTTCAGTCTGCATCCGGCCTTGATTCAGTAGAAATTCCATAATAATCATTAAATTCCTCTGCTCCCGTGTCATTGTTAACGGGCGATAACTGCAGAATGTGTTTTCATTTCCACAATATCTCCAAGAAATGATGTTGTTATCTCAGCAGAACATTTTTGAAGAGTGTGTGATGTTGCTGAGTCCATGTTAGTCCCTCGGCTGTGGTGTCCGATCGGGCGAACGATGTCTGGACTAGAAATAGATACTAAAGAAATGCGGTCCGTTTACATTTAGTCCTGTGTGCTCCGATAAGAAGGAGGCTCTGGGTGTACATCTCAAACTTTCTTTCTCTGCGTGGTTTTCCTCCCACTGTGCGTGTTGGAGCATATCTGTCACCCCCAGAACAAGAACTTTATTGATAGCCCAGCATCACATCGAATCTCTCAAAGCATTTTACACCACCGCACAACAAACGTTCCTCAATGTGCACCCTCTGTTGGCCGTTGTGTCAGTATTTGTGTCTTGTGTAAGATCAATAATCACTTCTTTTTTCTTTTCTGACATGTTGTCGTCACACCACTGTACAAACTGTCTGAACGTGCGAACCATGAAACAAAATGTGCTATTTTGTAACAATATTTAATGTAATATAACAGCGAGTTAACATTTTTCTGTACACTTAGATCAATATAACTTTGAATGCAGAATGCACCATATCTGTGTATGAGTATTTATTTAATTTTATTTACTTACCTCCTTTTACGTCAGTACGTTCTCATGGACTCGTCCAAATCAACAGGGGTGTACATATGTTTTATCGTAACTTATTGAAAGAACGGTGCAATATTTGTACATTTCTTATTCATGATATAATAGCAATTTATCATCAAATAATATACATGCATTGTATGTAAATATTGTTATTTCAGCATTTAGTTAAGCTTTAGCGTTTCTCTGCTTCCCCTCTCTTGAACTTGGTTCTTTCCTGCTCCGTTCGAACTTGAAGCGGGAGGACACCGCTGTGTTAATCCGCTGAATGTCGACTTTCCTCGGAGAGAGAAAAGTGAGTCCAGCTCGACACAAACGGAAGAACGTTTCTTCATGTGTAAAGATTTAACAGAAACATTTGGACTTGATTTAGTCGCTAACGAGACTTTTTGTCGAATTATCTAGCCACATTGTCCAACCAAAGCTAAGTGTGCTAGCAGGCTACACGTAGCTGTGACGTTGTTTTCTTCGTTGCTGCACGAACACCGATAGACGGACAGAAGTGTGCAGACAGAATGGACGTGACTACTTGTTTGAAATCCCTGTTGCTGGCGATAAACCAGTACAGGGAGAACCGGACGGCGCAGAACGCAGCGCAGCTACAGAAACAAGTGGAGGTGAGCTCATTCACGTCATCCCACCCGTATTCCGACACACATCGCCTCCGTTCCAGCTTCCTGGAAAATATTCTCGCCTCTTTTGGTTAATTTAATAAGAACTATACAAACCACATTGTACAGCAGATAGAATGCATGAAGTTAACGTCGTCAGTCTGTGAACTGTATCAGATCATGTGTCGAAGTGATTATGTATACGTCATCTAGTCTACGACGCCTTTGTGAAATCATTCTTTGTCTCCAGGATATCTCCGGTCTTGAGTGTGGCCGGCTCCTATCCTCGGGTCAGGTTTTGCCTGGAGAATGTGTGAGCAGCCTGGTGGATCTGGCTGAAAACCCAAACATCAGCTCAGCTCTCACAGGATCCATCATCTCCCTGCTAGCTCAGCTTGGTACAGTCAGACCCTCTGGATACTGGAACACACACACACACACACACACACACACACCTTGAAGTGATAATCCTTAACTTTTCTTGTTTTGGAAAAAATTAATAATAGATTTCCATTGTGTTTTTATTGCAAAACTAATCTTTAGATTTCTCACTGATCTATGTACAGGATTCTTCTTCAGTTGGTGATCTGATATTCCAAGGACCATAATGTAGGCACTGTTGTGTTACATGATAACGTTAGAGACCTTTATGGAATGAAAAGAAAGCTGCTGCAGCTCCGTAAAGCCACTTTGACTAAGCACACGTAGCCCTTTCTAAACCCGAATCTTTGTGCTTTTCCTGCCTTCATTCTTGCTCCTTCAGTGTGTGACGATGAAAGTCAGCAGATTCTCCACAGCAGCTATAACCTCACTGGCACCCTGGCCTCCATCATCCACAGCCACAGCGCTACACCAGGAGAGCCACTGGTTCTGCAGGTAAGAGCGGCACTGCCATCTGAGCGTCTTTGTTGCAGTAGGCTTTAGTGAGAAATATAAGGTAGTTATGGAGCTCTGATTACATATGGATGTTAAATATATGACTGAGGACGAGTACACTTTACATAACTGTTCAGCGTGAACGTTGAAATTGTGTGAAAATGTAAGTGCATATACTAATTACAAGTAAAGTAAAGGCTGTGTGCGATATTATGTTTTGTGTGTATATGTTTCAGTGTTTACAGGTTCTGCAGAAACTTACGTACAACAACCGAATCTTCCATTTGACAAACTATATTCACGAACTCATCGCGTTCCTGACGACTAACGTGTAAGCATTTCACCTTCCAACACAACATCGCAGAAGTGAAGGGTGGCCGTGTGGACTTTCACCTGACCATTATGCCTCTGGTCTCTCATCACAGCCAGTCTGACAATGATGACCTCATCATACCGTGCCTGGGCCTCATGGCCAACCTTTGTCGGGACAACCACTCAGTGCAGAGCCACATCAAGTCTCTGGTCAGTTTCTGCTGTCTAATAAAATCAGTCTGAGGCAGTAACCGCCTTTCATTCAATATGTTTACATCCACAAGAGAGCTTGGTTAGACTGATATTAAAACATCACGTATTCACCATAATGTGACTGCAATGAGGACAAATGAAAGGAAATGTTCGAATGGTGTGATTTTAATCTACGTGGTGTGTTCATGCATGTGAATCGCTTATTTCATGTTGCCGTTCTGCATTGATCTCAGAACAGTCACGTCATCTGACTATTGACTGCATGTCACTGTAGTGTGTGTGTGTGTTTGCAGTGTTTGTTTATTGTGAACAGCATAAAATGACAGCTCTGTACGGGTCCCTAGGTGTAAGTGGGTCTTTTTCAGTAGTGTTCCTCATCAATGTGTTTCCTGACCACTATGTCCCCAAAATAGAGGAGAAACTCTTCCATAGCTGACAGCATTGAGGGATGTTTGATCAGAATACGTGATCACAGAAGACTCGCACACAATTAAATCTTCATCAGCTCGATTATTTCTCTTGTGCCTGTTATCGTTTGGAGATACTCAGCAGCGCTGATACTGATCAATAAATTGAATAAGAAATATGTCAATGAGAAAGGTCACAGTGAGGATGAATCATTCTGTGATCAGGCTTTAGTATGTGGAATGATAGGTGGATAAGCAGCAGGTCATTTCTAATGTTCCCCATCATATCTTTGTATCGTAACTGCAACAACAAAAAACATGCCCTACATTTCACAGGTGTTGCAGAACTTTACTCCATTTCACATTTATTATTGCAACTGCAGAAAAACTGAACTATATCATGGTAAATCCTGCACAACAGCCAATTCAGAATTGTATGTGTGTTTGTGTTGCTGCAGGTCAACGTGAAGTCGTTGTACCGCACACTGATCAACTTCCTGGCTCACAACAGTCTGACCGTGGTGGTCTTTTCGTTGTCCATCCTGTCCAGTCTCACTCTGAACGAGAAAGTTGGAGAAAAGGTAGGTGAACGCACTCAGTGGGGTAGTCTCGTCTATTTACAGCCACGAGGCTGCTCAACACTTATCTCTATCAATAATACTTTATTTAATATTCATCCCTGCTTTGTTTTTTTTCCTTCCTCGTGACATATTTAGCAGTAGGATGTGGTTATAGCAGGTTGATGAACAACCACTCCCATAATTCCATGCAAAAGGAAGCGATAACGTTACTGGTTGACATTCGCTAACAAATCTACGTGATAATGTTACACGCACGTGTTGTTAACGGCCTGGGAAACATTTGAAGGATTAACACACACCTAAAGAGAGAAAAACATTGTAAAGTGGAAACAACGTCTGTTGGCTAGGAGCGCTGGTAAAGAGCAGCTGTGACGGCTGAAGACGATGTTCAGCACTCGGACACAAAAGAGCATTGAGGATTTTCACTTAAATGATACTTGAGCACAAGATCTTGATGCATTTTTGCTTTGTTTATTGAAAGATGAAAACTCCTTTTTTAACCACAGACTGTCTAGTTTGCATTTGGAATTTTCAGTGTCTAATTTTATAAAGATATATATTTCAATAGGAACATACTTGCTGCCATCTGGTTTGGAGCTGGTCGGTTCATTCTTTAAGTTAGCCGCTAGTTAAATTTCACATTTAAGGAAAAAATAATTGTAGGGTCTCTTTATCTCGTCCAATCAAACGGTTCTTTGTTTCTCATTTCTCTGTCCTCTGTCTTCCTCTTTTCCATTTTCTTTCTATTTGTTTTTGAAAGAAAGGTTTGAAGAGCGAATCAGCTGTTGTAATCCGTCTGATGTTTTGTCATATCCTGTCAGCTTTTTGATGCCAAGAACATCCACCAGACCTTCCAGCTCGTCTTCAATATCATTGTCAATGGCGATGGGACACTGACCCGAAAATACTCCGTTGACCTCTTGGTCGATTTGTTGAAGAACCCAAAGATAGCAGATTATTTGACGAGGTACTCACACAGTTGGCAGGGAGTATGAAGGCCCCTCACTACGTTTACATGAACACTACCCTACTGTCATTACGGCGAAGGTTTTAAATACTTTGTTGCCATAGGGCTGGGCAATATGGATCAAAAAGTCTTTCCTTGCTAATGATGATACACCTTATACAGTATTTCTCTGTATATTCTAGTAGGAAATATTCATTTGTAAGTAGAAGCCACGTGAAATATCACAAGAACTTTCATTAAAACTGACTGTTATCGAAATAATATGCTAAGACGGGCTTTTCCTTTCCTGTTTGAAAATATACACTTATACAATATATCACCATGTATGTAAATGAAAAAATATAGAAAATAAATTGCCGCTTTTTAATCAAATGTATTCAATAAAAATAGGCACCTATCTGAGAATGCTTCTTTTTGAACATGGACAGGCTGATAGGAGCCGAATACTCTGAATAGAGTGCAATTACAGGTCTACCTCCGTCATGTAACAAAATACACAGTTGTGCAAATAACAATAAACACGTAAACAGAAAATATAAACTGGCACCGTGGGGGCAGTTCGTGGAGTGAGAGGTGAGCTGCAAACACTGGCACAGGTTTATATCAATACTTCTTTTGAAAATGTATCGATATACTGTGGGGGGGGGAAAATGGATATACTGCCCCGCCCTATACGGCGTAGAACCGTTTTACTGTGACAGTGGCCGCGACACCAACATACCCTGAGAAAATAATCTCAGTTCAAGTGCAATAATCACAATTTGATTTTGTGAACACATTGTGCATGTGTCGTAACAAGTATATAATGAATGCCTGTTACTTGTAAGTTCATGTCAATTTATCCCTCTTTCAATATTGGCGTGGTCTTAGATGACTTATATCCTAAATTGGAGTATTGTCAAAGTTTAACATGCATGTGAACATATTGAGTGGCTCTGTCTGTGTTCCTCAGGAAATAATCACTGAAGTGTGTTTTTCTGCTTGTAGATACCAGCACTTTTCTGCATGTGTGTCTCAGGTTTTGGGGTTACTGCACTCTAAAGATCCAGACTCTGCAGCCAAGGTGAGAGGACAGGAACTTGCCATTAAATATTGTCCAGTTTTGTTGCAAATGAGAGTTGGAATATTTGGCCATCGAATCTGCTCGATTGATTGTGCTTACTTCTTCGTCTCGCAAGCAAACGCAACAATCACATGGGAGTTTAGCCAGTCGTGCTGTTTCCAGCATGCCAGTGTTGTGGCTCTGCAGTCTCTCACCGAGAAAAGATAGTGAATAATTTGCCCTGAACTTGTGTGTCCACTGTGAGAAATAAATCTCGACGTGAAGCAACTGCATAGTTTAGTTGGCTGCAACCAGCTGTATGTACTCTGAATGTAACGATAATTCTTGAATTTTGAACCAAGTTGTCTCTAGTGGTAACGTACGTGTATGTGAAGTTGTTTGTCGAGTGTGCCGTAGTTGAAGACAGGTTCCTTCTAGTAAGCGTGTGTGCGTTGCAGGTTTTGGAGCTCCTCCTGGCCATGTGCAGCATCTCTGGGTTACGCCCGCTGCTGTGTGATGTAGTTTTACAGCAGGCAGGACCCAGACTAAGACTGGGGGGCGGCCGTCAAGGGGGACTGGATTGTGGACGCCAAACTGAGCCTGGACTCGCTGTGGTGCAGTGGCTCAGCTGTCCTGTTGAGGGCGCCGAATCTTGCTCTCTCCAGGCTCTGCAGCTGTTGAAAGAGCTGCTGGAGGTATGTTACTTTGAGGACCATCAGTTGTGTGGTGATCAATGATCCACAGAGCCCACTGACATTCAGCTAAAATTCTGTTGGCCCTACTAACAGGCGCCACCGCCATTTTACAGAACATGCTTGCTAATTTGTAGTTTTTTCCCTTTTTCATGTTTTATCTCTCGTCCTGTGCAATCGCCCGTAGGAGGCGCTGGGAGAAGGCAGCGTGTCGGAGTGTGTGCTGACCTTTGCAGACATGTTGATTCCAATCGTGTTGGGGCTGCTGAAGAGCCTCGACCCTGCACACGGAGACAGTCAGCTCCGAAAACATTGTCAATACATCACGCACGTTATCAGTCTGCTACTGGATATCCTTTACCTTTATGCGTGTGTGTGTCTGTGCGTGTGTGTACGTACCTGTTTGTGTTTTGAAGCCATAACTTCTCTACTCCTCTGTGCTGAAGATTCCACCAGGTCAGTGGTGTCCCATCAGGTTAGCGCTCAGTTCTGTCTCTCACTGGTTGAAACCCTCCTCTCCTGTTGTCAGAGCAACTACCCTCTCTCGTGTCTCCCCCTTGGATTTGACGGTGATGTCAGGTGAGTGACTGCTGTAGTTTATGTAACTTGCGCCAGACGTTCGTATACATGTACATAACATCATGACGCGAGAAAGTGTTCGGCTTTAGTGACTACCTTTTGCCGGAATTGAAAAGCAGGTTAAAAACGGTTTCAGAGATGTAATCAAACGGGAAAGCAAATGAATCTAAACGTGTCAATTAACGGTAACAACAGCACTGCAGCAACCACAACAAATCCTCACATTTTGTAGGTCAACAGAAACAAACCGTCCAATGAACCAAGAGAAAGAGAACAACTCACATGCTCAGATGGCTCCTGCTGACGACACTGGATCGTGATGTCAGGCAGCAAGGGGTTTTGTCTGTGCATTTAAACACTTTCAGCATCTGCTCCACATGAAGCTTTTAAAAGTATACAGAGAAATGACTTATTGTTTAACAGCAGTCAGGTTTTATTATTCAGAGTTGGTTATTCCTCCAGAATACAGTAAATATTATGATAGGTGGGCGCCCTCTGGCTCACTGGTTTTGGCGCTTATTGGGTGTCGCAGCGACTTTGGTTTGGTTCCAGCCTGTAGTCCTTTTATCCAAAGCTCTGCAATGTTTGCATCACATTCATCCATCATTCACACACCAACAGCCAAGGTAACCATGCAACCTTACCCTCTAAGCCACGCCACCCTTCTCATGGAGAATATTTTCTGTTTCCGGCCTGGAACTTGAGCACAGGCTGCTATTTAGTGGTTCGAGGTTCTTATGTTTGAAGGAAAAGAATCTTAATGTATATAACCTCAGTGATCACTGGCAGTCATCTTATGACGAGGATGCAGCTATTTATAGCCATAACGTGTAATTCTGTGCCCTGTAATTTTGTGCACTGGCAGCTGTCCATGTCGATGGAGTCATGTCATATCCTGCTTCACGTGCTCTTTATGTGGAAGAATATTGACCATTTAGGTGTGTGTTCCAGTCAGGTGTGTGCAGAAGCTCTAATGAAGACTTTGGAGCTCATGAGCAAACTGCGGCAACAGGTCAAGGACATGGAGACCAGCTTCTACAGGATGCTACAGGTATACGCACACACTTTGCTAGTTAAGATTGCCTTTCATTTATTCTCCCCCCTCCCCCAACCAGGACCAGAGGATTGTCACCCCTCTCTCTCTGGCGCTGACATCTAATCGCAGAGGGCGGGTGCAGACTGGATTGGCTCTGTTGTTTGAAGCCACGGCCCTCCCTGATTTTCCCTCCTTGGTGTGAGTCACACTGCCTCCCTCCGACTGATTCAATAAGATGCTGACCTGTGGTAAATGAATTATAAACAAATCAGTGTACATGTTGTCATTGTCTTCCAGCCTGGGGGAAAGTATAGCTGCCAACAACGCCTATCGCCAGAGGGAGGCCGAGTTGTCCGTTAAGCGTGTGGCTGTACAAGAAGTCCGGCCCCCCAGGACGAATACCAGTGTACGGGACTCTTGTAGCTCCAGCAGGAGTGTACAGGCTGTTATAGAGAAGATGGAGACTGGATTGGAGGTACAATGAAAGGAATATTGGAAATAATGCAACACAAACAGCGATTATGATTTGAACTGAAAATATTTTCTTGTCTTAAGTTTGTGCTGAGATCCTTATCACAAGGGTGGTGTGGTTTACGTGGTAGGGCAACCCTTCGATCACCCCTAGTGATCGAAGGGTTGCCTGTTCATTTCCCGGCTCCTCCATCTCTAAACCCAAATTGCTCCCACAAGCAAGTTTTTGCACGGTTACCTCGGCTGTCTGTGTATGAACGGGTGAATGTGAGGCAAACATTGTAAAGTGCTTTGGATAATAGCACAATAGAAATACAGTCCATTTTCCATTTATCATCAAAGTCAAATGTTTCTGTGACAGTCAAATATTTCAAAATATGTTATGTAATATCTATAATAATATAGATATTTAGATTTTTATGCGAAAAATAGGATTTAACAGCAGAGCAGTGGCTCTCCCTGTCCACTGGCCTCCTCCCCTCTCTCCTCATTTTGTTTCTTAAAATAATCAGCTACAGACCACTTCATTTTTGTAACACGGTAACAGCTAAATGGACTGTTTGTTACAAGCTTTTATCAGTCACGCCCAACTCATCAGCGCTACGTACTCACCCGCTGATGATGAAAGTGCAGGTCGGGAGAGACTGGCTGAGCCAGTGAAGGAGAAAACAGGGAGGTACACCAAAACAGACGATCGTCATACACCCGCACAAGTGCGACCACTTGAAATTTTAACTTGCACACTCAAAAAATGGTTGCAGTCTGGAGCCCTGCCTGAGGACAAGATACCTCGTCATTGTACCATGTCAGATGAAACGACTGATTGGTCAGAGACAATGGCACGAGTGATAAGACTGACGTACATGTTTTTGTGGGAGGGGGAAACTGGAGGACCCGGAGGAAACCCACGCAGACACGGGGAGAACATGAAAGGGGTGGTGGTCAACCTTGGGATTTGAACCCTTCTCGCTGTGAGGTAATGGTGCTGACCACCACGCCACCGTGCCGCCCGAGTAGACAAATAAGTTGTCCTCACAGAATGGACATTACAAAATGCAGTTAATAATTTCCAGTCACTGAAGGTGCCAGAGTGTGGTATTATTAAATGTGCATCATGAACAGTGTGGGTGTGTAGTACTTATGTGTGTGCCACTAATGTGTTTGTTGTGTTCAGCTGCAGGAGCAGGCGGAGGATTTGCATGTATCTGAGATCATCAGCGTATATGAACAAAAGCTTTCTGCGTTTGTGGTGAGTATGGGGTGTGGAGTTTGCTGTCAGTTTGCTGTGGTTTGACTGCTGCCCTCTAGTTGATTATCTTGATTCATGGGTTCCCAAAATAACTTATTTTGGGTATATCGTTCATTTTCTCATTATTTCATTATTTTATGAATTTGTATTTTTTTTATTTTGAAAAAAATCTATCAATAATAATCATGTTTTTTCACTAACTACATTTATCAGCTGATTTCCACTCTTGTTTGCCATGACTTCAATGTTCATGTCAAAACTTCAGAGACACAAACAGAACTGAAGAAAATTTGTCTGTCAGTCATCTATCTATCATGTATCTCTCTATATCTATCTAGCTTTATTAATACAAAATGTAAAAAAGTATCTGATAGAAAACAAATAACTCCACCCACAGTGGCTGCACAAATTAATTTCACTTTCTATTCTATTTTAATTCGTCTTAATCAGTTTTCTAATTTGTCTGTTTTTATTAAACCAGATTAGCTATTGTAATGCTAACTAACTAGTCTGAATTGACCCCATAATGTCTGTCATACTTGTAACTCTTTTTTTAAACACAACTTTGTGTGTCTCTGTTAGTCTAAGGAGAGTCGTCTGCAAGACTTGTTGGAGGCCAAAGCTCTGGCTCTGTCTCAGGCCGATCGTCTCATTGCTCAGTATCGGTTCCAACGAGCTCAGGCTGAGGCTGAGGTAACATTCGCGCACATTTACACCTGCCAAAAATACAAACCTTCCACTAAGACCAAATATTTATGTTTAACTCATCATAACAGGCTCTTTTATAATCTATTATTTGACCTTGAAAAGCAGTGATCAAATCTCAGATCTAGATCCAATGTGTGCCGAGGTGTGAAGTTCTGGCTGTACCATCTAGTGGTAACCAAGTTTTAACGCACGACAAGCCGGCCCAATGTCTGTGGACTAAAAATAATGTTAAAAATGTATTACTACCTTTAAACCTATGATCAAGGCAGTCCTAAAAAAACTCCCACTAAAATGTCCATCCTGAGGTGAAAACATACCCTCCTCGTTGGAGGAAATAAAGAATAAATGTGCCCGTGCGTGCGTGTCTGCTCGCAGGCTCGTAAGCTGGGCAGCCTGCTGAAGGAGGCGGAGCGTCGGCGCGAGGATCTGCAGTGCGAGCTGGGGAGTCAGGTTCTGGAGGTGGAGCGCACTAAGGCTGACATGGAGGAGCTGCTGCGGCACAATGCTCGGCTGCAGAAGGACTCTGATGAGCACCAAGGCTTGAAAGGAGCCTACAATGCCTTGCTTAACAGGTCAGGGTCAAGTATAGAAACTCCACCAAAAACACCTCAATGTGAGGGAGGGAAAAACCCTAACAGGTAAGGAGAAACACCACAAAAACGTTAGCGTATAGAAAAACTCTTAATCTCAAAGGGAAAAGGAAGAAATCTTGGGAGAGGACATTCAAAGAGAGATTCCCTCTGATCCAGCATCCAGGTGTCATTGGAGCCGCAGGTTGGAAAAGAATAAATGACAAAGAGATGAAACAACACAGGAAAATAACAAGTGCAACATCTGATACATTGAAAGAATTGCTTGTCCATTGAGATGGGGTGGAAATGAATTTGAAAGAGACAAAGGGAAGGAAAGAATAAATACAACAAAACTTAAACCAACACATAAATAAAAACAACAAAAGTGTCTTCTGATCCAGAGACCACAGAGAAGTGGTCTATGAGAGTCGTGGATGCACTGAGAAGGCAGGACAGTTGGTGTGATGTTTGGTTTTCTTGGTTCCGTGTGGGTGTGTGTTCCCTTCTCACCTCACTGGGTTTGTGTTTTTCACCACAGCTTTAATGAGAGTGAGCGTCTGCTGAAGGAGATCACCAAACAAAACGATGCACTGAGGAAGAACCACGAGGCGCTACGACTGCAACACGACAAGTAACGCACACACACAAACTGACAAACACAAGAACGAGTTGATGTAAGGCTGACTTTTAATCAGACCTTTCTCCCTTTTTCTTCTCCCCGGGTCTTTCTCTCTCCCCTTTTTTCTTCCCCTCTCCCGCTCTCTCTTCTGTGTCTTTCAGGACCATATCAGTGTTGGAGGAGAAGGAGGAGAGGCTCAGATCTCTCCATTCAGACCTGCAGCAGAAAGAGACCAACATTACAGGTGAGTGTGAAACTCGCCATCTACGTTCGTCTCAGCCCCCTCGTACATTTTTGCGGTTCCTTAAACACTTTGCTCTGCTTCTGTCAGGCCTGTGTACGGAGCTGCGTATTGAGCAGGAGAGGAGGAAGGAAAAGGATCAGGAGAGCAGGGAGCTGGAGAAGACAGTGGATGTGTTGAGGACGGAGCTCAACAAGATGGAGCAGGCCAGGAAGGAGGCCAGCATCCGGGTAACAAAAAAACACAGGAATCAGACGCATTGAACAGTAGATCAGTTCAATTTCACCGTACACGGGGCACCCCGGTGCCTCATCGGTTAAGAGCGCATACCACGTAACGCAGCGATGTTGGTTTGAATCCGACCTGTGCCCCTAGCTGCATGTCAGCCCCTCTCTCTCTCTGCCTAGGCCCTCCCGTCTGTCTCTCTACTGTAACTATCACAATGAAGCAGAAGTGCCAAAAAATAGTGTTTAAAAAAATCAACGTTCCCAGGTTACACGTGAACAAAGACTCTAAGCAAGACAGTAAATTTGTCAGGATTTCAAAACATTTTCGTATCCGTATTTAGTATTTTTATTATTATTAGTGAATTATGTCAAGAAAAGAGCATCTTAATGCTTAAAATAGTATTAGTATTATGATCATTATTGTTGTTGTAATGACTTGAGCATGTGCAAGAGCGGTAACAGCTGATCAGTTATGGGAGTTTAATGTTCACTGGGTCATAATTTATTCGGCAAAGGCACTTCCTTTACCCATGTTGGTCATCAACTCGTTCGTGACATCTACCTCATGTGAGTATAGGAATTATGTTGTGCAATCGAGGATTTTTCTAATTTAGCTGTTTCCGTCAAGCTTTTCCATTGCAGTACAAAATGCACATAAAAATACCTAGATTGAAAAATGGCTAATGATTCACTTTCTGTTATCACCTCCTGTGAGATTAAGAAGAGAGGTGAACATGGAGCAATTGTCCACCATCTCGTGTCTCTGTGAGTTAATAATCACTGTATCCTCAAATGTGTTCTTCTGTTCCATATAAGAGTTTGGGTTTCTCAGCTTCAAGTACAATCCAACACAGCGGGAGGTGAAATGTCGATAACAGAGCTGAGTGCAGGAAGTATTGGCCAGCGTCCCAATATTTCCACCTTCTCAGTTCCCACAGTCTAACCTCTTTACATTTGGAATGGGAGATAGCAGATCCTCTTTTTCTTGATCAATTCTTCAGTTGGTCTGTTTCTTTCTGTCTCGTGTATCTGTAACTTCTTTCCTGATGAAATTCAAGAAAATCTCTTCTTCACTCCACACAAAACTCAACATGTTCTGTGAACTTTTGCAATCCATGAATGAAACACCAGCCATCGTGTCCTCTGCAAACACAAAGGTGCAACGTCTGTTTACAGTTTTATGAACGCCCTACGTACTACTTATTAATTACTTACTGACTTGCCTCAAAATCCACCTCAAACCAGCGTTCACACTTGCAGGACACTGGAAACGCCGTGTGTGATGTCACATACTCACACACGTTTACACGTAAATCTCACGTTAACATGGACGGGATTCTCATCTCTGTGTAGGCTTCATCTCTGGAGCTGCAGAAGAGCCAGCTGGAGACCAAGCTGAAGCAGAAGGAGGAAGAGCTGAACAAACACTCGGCCATGATCGCCATGATCCACAGCCTCAGCAGCAGCAAGATCAGCAGCGATGTCAAAATGTCCCTCTGACTGATAAAGCCACAACAATATGTTTTAAATGAATTGAATAAACCAAGTCATCTTCATTTGTAATCTACTTTAAGAATTTGTCATCAATGTGATGCTTTATTTTAAATGTACACAGACTAACCTTGTGCCGTATGTA
>OMNV01016357.1:0-19196 GCA_900303265.1 Brotula barbata | reverse complement strand
TAAAACAACACGGCAGTGTAAGATGATGATGATACACACACACACACACACACATTTTTCACTTGTTATTTACTAGCTACTACTTAAAATCATTTTATATGATGCGTTAATGTTGGATGTTTTCCCAATGTTGAATTTTTAATACTGAATAACAAAATTGTTTATTAAAAAACACCAATAACTCCACATTTATAATTTTATGTTAAATTCTAGTGAAAAGCCCGAAGTTTCTAGAGATAACTAATATATCAGGATGCATTCTGGGTAAACCTGTATAAAATGGTGTCCAACACATCTACAATAAAAAAGAAGTTTAAGGAAAATTAGGAATATTGTAGTTTAAAAAAGTAAGGATTACTGCAACAGATTTTATGATTTTATTCAATCATTAGTTCTCTAGAAATTGTTTTATTTTTATCCATGTTCTATGTGTTAATGTCAATTATTAATAGGTTTCCAATATAAAAAGGCCCATTACAGGTACCCACATCTTGTACTGTAGCTGAAAGGGGATAAATGACCAATTTGATTAGCCAGTGTTTAAGAATGTTATTAAAATGCTGATCTTAGTCCTGTACGATTACCTCATAATAACTTACTCCATCATTGCAAGTGATGAACAATGAAACTTTAATACAGTTTTCTCAAGGTGAATTATTACGTACATCAGAGGACAACTGAAATAATTGCTCCCAATGTCTTTGTTTTAGTTCTTTTTACTTTCGTATTGAAAGTAATTATGTGTACCAAGCCTTAAATATTATTTGCAAAATATCTACCATTATTATTCTCTACCATACCTCTTAGCTCATATCAACAAAGCTAAATTCATTATTTAGGATGCAAATATCAGATCTCATCATGTCTAAAAAAAGTTTGTAATAAAAATGCACAGTAAGAAGCAAAGCTACAGACATATAAATGTGGCTGACACTGTGGAAATCTGCACAGGTACAGAACATTAAGTTGTGAATAGTTCTGGTCCTCCTTTAGGCATTAGATAGTATTGCCACGGGCATATTTTAAATGAAAACCATTTTCTGGATGGGTTGTTCACATAAATAAAAGTTAAACATTTGACAGACCATTACTTGTACGACTCAAAATTATGTGATGTGAGAAACTACTGGCTCAAATTGCAGCCATGAAACCTCGTTCCACTGCGCAGTGTTAATGTCAATGTCCGTCCACTGGAAACAAAGCGCGTTCGTCGGAGGCTTTCATAAGCAGCCGTTAGTTTGACACGTGAACGCATAATTTTTGTATATCATACCTCATGAACGGACGAATCAGTTGGCTTTAATTCTCTCCATCGGTTTCATGGAGTCAACCCAGCAACATATGTGGACTTGGGCTGGGTGTGTCCAGCCCTCTGTGCTCTGTGCCCCGAGGGACAGATCGGCCAGGGCGGCTCGCTAATTGAAACGTGTCGGCGACTCATCGACGTCTAGGCTCCAGTTTCAGGGCTATTTCGAACCACAGGACTGATTGTTGGTTTCACATCACACAGAGAAAAAAATCAATAGTAGCTAGGAGGGCGAGGGTTTATTCTTTGCAAGCAGACATTAATGCTTTGCAGTGGAGGGATTGATATTAATCATTTGTCATTTCGTCTCTACAGATCACACGGAAATGTAGAATGTCTTAATTGCTGAGGTAGCTGACATGAATTGTGAGGAGTTTCCATGAAATCAAGCAGTTGAATGTCCAGATACAGAGCAGGGTCAAGTTGTTGTTTGACTGTTTGAATTTCTCCATTTGCATGTTTTCAGCACAGAGAAATACTGCAGGCCCTGGTAAGCACCATAGGGGCCTTGTTTTTAAACAACTGGCTCATGTAATTTACAAGGGCTTTGCTTGTGCTTTCAGCGCCAAACAATTCATTGGGCAGCATTTCTGCCCTTTTGCAAAGGCATCAGTGCATCTACGACTTTTTGTTCCCAGTAGACCAAAAGCTACTCACCATTTGAATTAAATGAATTCTTTGGTTTTCTCATATAGTAGACAAGATCACACAAATTCATTTTAAGGTCAAATGTAAATGTGTCAAACGAGAGGCATTTACTCACATGTTTCAATCAGTCACGCAGACTATATTTGTTTGCTTTATTATGATAGGCACAGTAGAGAGATAGCACAGGGCAGAGAGAGAGGGAATGGCATAGGTTGTAATTGAAACCTGTGACCTTGCATGCACTCTACCAGGTCATCCACAGGGGCACCCCTAGTATGGCACTTTTGATACATACAAAATGGAACACAAAGTGCTTCACATGATTAAAACAGTAACACACACATATTAACATACAAAACAATAACCAAATATGTTATATATAAAAGACTCAATAAAAACAGGAATTGAGTGACTGAGGAAATGGTAATGCTCATAAATCACGTAGATTGGTAATGATCAAACACCACAGGTAGAATAAAAATTTTAAATTTCAGAAAGGCAACATAAGACAATAGGTGAAGATAATAAAATACTAAAAGTGAGGAGATATATATTGAAGTGAGTGAAACCAGATTTGAAAAGCTGGGTCTTAAAAGGAAAATAATCCAGAAAGACGAGAATAGAAGGACACAAAGTAGTGGCACAGACTAAAATGTATAAAAAATGAAATAGGTAATAAAAGATAAAATTATTAAAAAATAAATAAATGGATGAAAAAAATTCAGTTAAAAGCCAGGCTAAAACCTAGGTCTTAAATTTGTTTGGAAAAAGATCAACATTCTCTGCTGCCCTCAGGTCTTCAGGATGGCTGTTCCAAAGACTTGGACCATTGTAGTACAAGGATGTCTCACCACGGGTTCTAGTCCTGACTTTAGCCATAATTAAAAGGACACTACCAGAAGACCTGGGGGTTCTAAAATGTCCATAAGATAAAAGCAAGTCTGATAAATAGATAGGACAAAGAGCATTAAAAGCTTTATAAACCAATAAAAAGATCTTAAAATCAATTCTGAAGCAGACAGTCCAGAGACTTGAAAATTGGTGTAATGTGTGCTCTCTTTCTGGTCTTAGTCAACACATGTATAATAAAAGCATGCAGTAGTGTCTCTGTATTGGTTTGAGAGAGAAATTGGCATGTTCTGGCAATGTTTTTCAAATGATAACATACATTTTTACTTATATTTCAACTGTGGGGCTCAAAACTGACTCCTTGGTTTTTCACCTGTGGACAGGGCATTACTGCCAGTGCTTTCCGTTTTATATTAAGTTTCTCTCTCTTAACTTCAGTGCCAATGACCAAGACTTCCTTTTTGTCCTGAATGAGCTGGAACTGGAGAAAAATGCCATCCATAAATTGATATCTAAAATACAATTAAAAAGGACATCTATTGGCCCTGAATCATCAGGAGACACAGCAATTTAAAGCTGTGTGTCATCAGCATAGCTGTGGAAATTTTTGCCATGCTTCCTGATGACTTTTCCAGTTGGCAAATATGTAAGGTTGAAACGTGTGGGACCTAAAATTCTAAGAAATGGTCAATTGGATCCTGTAGTTATGAAGTATTGTGGCATCTAAGTTGTTTCTCTTCAGAAGAGATTTAACTATTGCGTTCTTAAGTGCAGTAGGGAAGACACCTATCTGAAGAAAATAATTTACAATTTTGAGCAAATCTTCTTTTTTTCTTTTTTTTTTTTTAAGATGTGGAAATAGGATTTAAAAAGCAGGTTAATGATTTTAATTGGGAAATATCATTACCAAGCTTCTCAGCATCAACCAGGACAAATTTCTCCAGTGTTTCATCATTTAAAAACAAAGATTTAAGGGATGTTAAAATTCATATGCTGACCTTTTCGGTAGATTTGATCTAATGGTGTCTATTTTACTTCTTAAGTGGGCTGCCAGACTTTATGAAACCCTAAAATGGTCAGAAAAGGTTCTGACCATTGAATTGAATTTGAGAAGAGGATTTGGTTATCAATTTTGGTGTAGATTGCGAGGAATTTATTTTTTCCACACTCTGATTGTGAGATCCCTGTGAATGCACTGTTGATGTAATGATGACTTTCACAGTCTGAATTACAGGTGAGCGGTATGACCACCCAAAAAAAAAAAAAAATCACAGTATAACCCGTCTGACCGCTTTAAGGCTGAAATTAGCCTTTTTCTAGCTGTTAAGTATCTTATTGTTCTATGATGTCCTTGCACTTTAAAGGAAAAGGACATGAAAACATTCTAATGTCATAAATCATAACATAGTTATGATTACTATACATTGCGATTATGCCGTCAATGCGCTGGCATAGAATACGTGCTAGAACTCCCAGTATACTAGGAATCCACTACATATCCCATCAGTGCAGCTCTCTGTAGGCTACAAACACAGCCTAATCACCTAGAAACAATCGGATTCTGAATGGGCTCACGCAAGATCCTGGTGCGCACTGCTGCGATTCATAACGCACACTATGAAAAGTAAACAACAACTGAAAAAAAACAACATTCCTTGTAAGTTTGAGCTGTATTTTCAGCCCTGGTATATGCCGTGCCCCACTGCAGGGAAGCTTCTAGTGTGAAGGACAAACGCTTTCCATCAGTAGCAGTCATGCAGCTACGCTACACCACTACGCTGCCAGTGTGAAACAGCTTTTAGTTGTAACTTCTTAGCTCCTCAATTGTTCTGCTCTGCATCCAACCTCATAACAATGTCTGCGTGTGTACCAGCGGCAATACTACTGGCCATTGTTTCGACTTCAGGCAGCCTTTTATGTTGAATTCCACAGACCTTATTTGGTATTAAATTATGGTCGTAAATGGCACTGCCCATATCAATGAGTTCTGTTCTTATTGCATTGTTTGCAATCATTGAGTCGGATCTCTTGAAGGCTAATGTAGCCGACTATAAGGGCTTGGCTGTTGGTGCTGCTATCCTTCAAACGCAGAGTGAGCCCTTTGAAAAATGGATTGCGGAAGAGATAAGAAATAATTTATGTTCCTATCACTGCCTCGCACAAATGTGGTGGGGAATACTGTGCCAATAACTCCCACAAACTCAGAGAGGCACGCTATCTTTTACTGCACAAATTATTAACGGCATAGGGGAGGAAGGGGAGGCGCGGTGCGTCTTTTGCTCGATAGACCTGGCTCATTGCTTTGGGTTCAGCACAGAGCCTTATTATCTGTGATGAAGAGAGAAAGTGGCCGAGATGCAAAATGTATTTAAATGCAGAAACTGAGTAAACAATCACATAAGCTTTAAAGTTTGCCATTTCACCCCCCATTAGTGAAAGTTTCATTTAGACACAAAGAGCCTCTGAAATGATCAGTTTCTGTATGTGTGTTTGTGTGCGTGTCAGTGTACGTGCGTGTGTGTATGTGCGCAGCCCATGGACTTTGTTTGTGTGAATCAGGAATAGGATGAGGAGGGGGTAGGAGGAGGTCCAAAGGGGAGTGTTGAGGGAGGATACTCGGGGTCGGGTGTCCGCTCGCCTCTGTCGGCTGGCGTTGACAGCTACAGACGCTGGTCTAAAATGAGAATCCTCTTGGGCCGCCTGCCTGCCCATCCAGCAAAGGAAATAAATCCCATGTGGAAGAGCCGCTGTGTGGGATCACAGGCAGCCGCCTGACCCCCCAGATCCGCTGGGGGAGGCCAAGGGCGCCGGCACGACAGCATAAACCCCCCTCATCCCCCACCCCCGAGGTCTAATGTTACCCTGCCTGCTTGCCAACTCTGAAATTCTGGACTAACAGACTATGTTTGGTCCACCATTCATCCTGCTTTAAAACCAATTCTTGGAGTATTTCTTGGTGGAATCTTTCAGGGAAGATTTAGCTTAAGGCCTGGGTTACACTGCAGAATATTGTCGAGGTCTCTTAATGCTTACAGGCCCGTACACTGCTTAAAATGTTTTGAAATCCAAAACAAAGAGGAGATTAACCTTATAGCTTACTGAAACTGCAGTACTGGTGTTCACAGACATACACGTTTGCCAAAACTCTGTCTGATGCAGACAAACATTGACTATAAAAAGTTTTGAAATGTGATGTGGACTTCAGCAATATCGTCATATTTCTTCTCAGAAATTCAACTATGTGATCCTCAAATCTTTCCCTTCTAGCTTGTGTTGTTTCATACTATGTTTGCACACTGCCCAGGCTTTATCTCTCAAATCATTTTCTCGTATTAAATTCCGTTAAGCAGAGATAAACTCACCCCAGGACCAAGTGAAATTTAATGTCTCAGTAAAATGAGTGTGAAGGAGCAGGTAGACTTGACTATTATTACCTGTTAGTGCTGGGCCAGTGTCTTTGGTGCTGTTGTGGTGTTAGCGCTGTTGTGAAACACGTATCCAGACACGTTAATGACACCAAACCACTGGACTTGCATTGTGAACAGATCTGTAGGGTCGTTGTTCTCTGGACAATCATCATCCATGTGTAAAATAAAAACTTTTATGATTGGATGGAACAAGGACAGTGACAGTCCAATTAAGACAGGTCAAGTTTAAGGCACAACTCCCACTCAGATAACTTGATGAATGTCAAAGAGCAGAGCAACAAAGATGAGGCGGGGAGACGTTTAAAGCTCAAAGTCAGATTTTATCTCGTGATTAAGGCTACACACTGCTTTTGCACCTGAATGTGGCAGATATCCAACGGCAATGTGAGAAAGAGCACATACGCTTGTGGTTAGGCCGATCAAGTAACATTCAATAGCATTCCAATGACAACGCACTCTCCGAACTTTGACTTCCTGGTATTCACTCGCGCTAAATTAATGGATTTCCATCAGGAGTTTCTCAACAAATTTGACAAAAAATGTTTTAAAGTGATACAGTGCAATGGCAGTTTTTACTAAATTAAAATTTCTTGATTTTCAGGAAATTTACGTCTTAACTAGGTTGCTGACAGCAGTAGTACTCTTAACGCACCTCTACAGCTGCAAATTTAGTTGGCTAGTTAGCCTTAACCATTGAAAATAGCACAGTGTCCTCTCATGTACAGTGTATTATGACATTTTACCCCAACGTGTCTGTATTTTTTCATTGATTGTAATCCAGTAGTAACTTTCTGCTGTCTTCTCACATCAGTTTGTTGCTTGAGCCATTACGCTCCCTATGTCATTGTTGTACACATGTGCATGCAGGGCATCATAGGGAAAAATTGTACCCAAAGAATTGTTTTACAATGTGTCACCATCATTATAGCAGAAAACTGTTCTTCTGTTTGGCAAATACATTTTGCTTCAATTGTGGCTTGCATAACATCTATTTTTATACTAAGGACGAAAAAGTACAGTTATCCATAGTGGTTCATACAAACACAACATGGAACTGGTAAGTGTCTGCGAAATACCTCCCAAACTACTACTTACAGAGATTTCAGTGACCTATGTCAGATTAAATTTCCTGAAAATCATGGAATTTTGTCCAATCACTGATGCAGACTACGTAACTTTAAAGCAGTTGTGATATCAGCTTTGGCCAAATTATCTAGTTCAAGCTTAACTACCCTCTGACGGACATTCTCAGGTGTGTTTATTGTCTCAAATATTTCTATGGGGAAACTGCCCTGGACCGGTAGAATTTGATTTCTCTGCTCTGCTTTAAATGGTTAATTACTCTTGCCATGTCTCCGCTGGTGTCTGGCTGGTGGCAGTGACGATGATGATGATGAAGAGGGGGAGGAGGAGGCATGGAGACACTCCTGTCTGTCTGTCTGTCTTTTTATTCCAGTAGGGTCAGGCCTATATATTGTGCAGCTCCTGTCTGAAAGGCTCTGGCTCCGAGCTCTAGGGGTGGGCTCTCCCTCTCTTTCTCTCTCTTTCTCCCTCTCTCTCGCTCTCTCTCTCTCTTTCTCTGATGGTTTTCCAGTGAGTATTTGTCAGGTCAGACTGTGCACCGCCCGGCGGTCTCCGCTCCTCTCCCCGGGTTATTTATTACCTCTCTCCCCCGCCGGCAGTGCTGCGGCTCCGGGGCTGCTGCCAACAACGGGCGCAGAGGCGGGGGCTGCATCAGGGGGGTTCGCGTTGGACGGTGAGGGAAAGTAAATGACGTGAAAATCACTTTGAAGATGGACGGAATGTGGGCCTTCTCATATGAAAAACACCGTCATGAGTTTTTAACCAATGTGTGATTATCTATTTTTTCGTCTGGAGACTAAAGAAAGTTTGATTTTCTTTTTATGGATTTATGAAAAAAATAATTTACGATAATTTACATAAGCTGTCAGCATACATTTCCTTCAACAATTCGTGATACAGTAGCCATCTTTAGTGTATCAATGTGCAAGCCAAGGCTCAACTTTTTGAAACAAATTTTAGACAGACAAGATGTTCGGAACAGTTTGGAAAAGACCAGTAATCCAATTGCTTCGTGTTAGTTTCTGTGTATTTATAATGTATTGATTACGTCAGTCAGTCTGTCACTCACTCACACTCAAACACATCCACATATTTGGGCATTTTAGACATTCCAGTTCACCCAATCTGCATGTGTAAGGACTGTGGAATCCTCCCATGCTGCCATGTGTCCCGTCCCACTGGGAAGACAGTTTTGCCATTTCTGAATCCTCCTGCTGTGTGGACCACCGGCGCACAGGGAGGAAACAAATGTGTCCTAGTGTTTAATGACGCCAGAGAGCAACAGAGTGTGGAAACAGCCGACTGACATTGCTGCTTTTTCTAACTTCCTCTTCTGCCTGCACACATTTCCATCCCCTCCCACACCATGTGTAGTCGGCGCTTTCAGGTGTGGACCTGTGTGTGTGGACACAAAAAATTGAGTGATGCTTGGGCATCAGCTCCAAGTCTATACCAACACTGACTGATGTAAGCAGCTGAGATAATTCCTGCAGACCCCAGAGGACCTCAGATTAGTCTTTAAATCATCGTGTCTACGGTAGCCACAGATGAAGAAACAGATGGTAAAAGATAAACCACCATTTACTACCAATACATCAAAAAGTCAATCGTTTGATTGGAGCATTTATTAAAATTTAACATCTCATTTGGTCCGGTGCAAAAGAATGTCATGTTTGTATTAATTCACCTTAAATATGGCTGTAATAATACACAATAATTGCCACACGTCTCAGCACTTGTGCTGTTTCTGTGTATAAAAAATCAGTAAAAGGTTTAATGAGTAATAATTTTTATTTTTAGCAGATATAAGCACTATCTTAATGTATGTTAACTCATTTATTTACTGACATGTACTGTATGTATGTTTTGATACAGAGCCTTGGATTTAGGTATACATGGAGTTTAAGAACAGTTGTTTTTGATGTCCTTTTGGTGAAAATATACAGCGCTTTGCCAGAAAAGAAGAACCAAGTGGGGAAAGGTTAAATGAGGTTTCCCACCATATCAAACAATTTCATCATAGTGATACAGCGTTCGATGGAAAAATGCAATCAGATTGATGAGTGATGCAGTTTTTGAGATGTGAAAGTTTGAAATGTTGTCACTGTGTAAGTTTGGGGAACCCCTCCACGCCAAACCTCTGAGAATGAGTCACGATCAGAGACCCGGAGTAGGTGTAGGAGTAGGCATGGGTGTCCCCTTTATGACTGGTTTCACCAGGGCTCTCCCGAAGGTGCAACCTACACAGCTGAAGCGCCTACAAATTGTAGGTTTCCATTGAGACATTTCTGGGTGGTGACGAAGTCGTTTTGATAGAGAGAATCAAAGAGATTCTTGTCTGAATGTTGGGTTCTACTTCCTAGAAATGACTTTGTAAACACACAGTGTAAATGTCAGCAGCTCTTGAGTTATATCGGAGCTACTGTTCGCTGTAAAATACCAAGATGTGGGAAGTGACATGTTTAGACTGCATGCGTTGGCCTTTGGTTTTTATTTTTGGTGGGTGCTCACTCTAACATTACAAAGGTAATGATCAGATTTGGGATCACTGACGTCCCCTCTTCTCTAGCTCTAACTATTATATTTCTGATCCACAAACCCACTAATTCCATTACATTCCCTGCCTCTTCTGGCTCTCTTTGTTGGCGTGCGTATTTGTAAACGCCTGCCGTAAGTTTGCCTCCATGGCCGTGGCTTTAGGCATATACCAGCGGCTCTGGCCAGGCTGTGGTCTCTGGCCTTCCTCTGCGCGGCTTCCGCTTGTGGTGTGGAGTGCCTCTTTCCTGTGTGTGTCAGAGGCAGTTTGGCCTGATTTATAGGCCCCTGACACACAGTGCTTTGGACCCCACCTCTGTTCCTGGAATGGCTATTCCATGTGTTGGAGGTAGTGGATCCACCTGGGTGGTTCTGCACTGATGGGGGTCAGATGTGGTCCTGCTCACGAGCTCCAGAAGCCCAGGGGAACACTGCTTGCAGACAGTGTTAAGAGTAAATGTGGTTCTCTACCTCTGGGTTTTTACACCAGTTAAATAAAGCAACATGCTCTCACAGTAACAGTCGCATGTATCTCACGATCTGTTCTTCTGATCGTTTGTGAAGCTACACATGGTGAGAATAACACTCAATCGTAAATATTGATGACCCTAAACTAAATAAAACATTGTGTCAAAGAATATTGATTATAATACCGGTTTAAGTGAAATCTTGGGTTTTGGTTATAATCAACCAAGATACTTTGAACATTCAAACCGTCATTCAACGCTGAAAACTGTCACATGTTGCTGTCACGCAACTGTCACTCAACAAAGTCGAAAGGGGTGGGGGTGTTCGGCCATTTACCTTCTTGTTCATTCAAGCTAAACATCCTCCTGTTTGTAATGTGTGAGCTCCACCTCCTGAATCCCTAATCACCCAAACTGAATAGTATTATGCAAAGTTGTGGTGCATTCCCTTTTGTAATTAGAATTACAAATCTGTTAGGAAAGTGATTATAGTTTCTCTCTCTGGCTATGTTTAAATGCACTCTATACTCTGATTTGTCTGTACTGTGATTAAAGCAAATGCAATTATGTAAACTTGGATAAAATAATTCGTATTCATATGAAGAGACTACACCGGCTGAAGAAAAGCATGTGGGAGTGGCTTATTGTTTTACATACCCAAAGAAATCGATTTACCATCAAATAATCCAGGTAGGGCTCTGGGCCTGTCTTTATCTTGATCTATGTTGATTTCAATGGCATTAAGGTGTGCAGTGCAACGTAATGACCTAAAGTAAGACTGTCCATTCCATTGTACATTCATTGCCCCAAAATCATGACGTTTTGTAAAATTACTGGCTTATCTTTGAGGGGCTGTGAGGGAGATTAGTTTTTGTTGATTTCTCCATATGTATCACATATGTACTGTTTGTATAATATGTACTTTTTCATTTATTGAGTTTATAAGTTTATTGTGGAAAGCCCCTTTGATGTGGGATTCATCACAGTGCTAGATATAAATTTGAGCCGTTGTAGCGGTGTGGCTGTGAAGCTGTCATAAGTGAGGAGGTTAATCAAGGGAAAGAGGGCAAAGTGGTGTCACTGTAGGTGGAGTAAAACAAATACACGGTCGAATTTAGACTCAGAAGAGCATAAAACACCCACTGTATTCTGACCTACGGCTGATGTCATGGGTAAATCCTGTGGCCGGTGACGTCTGTGATGGAGACCATCTCAGGGTTGTAAGATTTGAAGCCTGTTTTGGTTTTGGTATTTATAATCAGTCACAATATAATGAGAATCAAATGATACTTTTGAGCTCGTATAATTTGAAGATTCGATGATTAATTAGTGTCTTCAAATGTGTTGCTCTGACTTCCTCCTCCCACACTCTCTCCCCCACGGTCGACGGTCCCTCCATGTGAGGCGCTGGAGAGCCGTCCCTCACAGACCCCCCTGGCCGCTGAGGCGCTCGGCGAGCCTCCGCCGTTTAAATGGGCCAAGTTGAGACGCGGCTAGGAGTGCAAATCTTGTTTGGTCTGGGTCTGTGAACTTCAGCGTGACTCCAGCAGCACATACCGGGTTAAAAACAACTCTTTACAAACTTTGATCAGCGGCGTGCTCATTACTCGGCAATCTCAAGCCCGTTTGAATGATGTGTGTAATTAATGCCACGCCAGATTGGTTCGAGAAACAGAGGAAATGAACGATCTCTCATATGATTCTTCTCAGTTGTCTCCATTGGCTGTGAAATTGAATCCTGGCCACATGCAATCTCCCTTAACTGAATCATGGTGTTGTTTTAGGATCAAAATGTTCTCCCTGAAGCAGAGCGTACCTCTTATTAAAAGTCAGTTACAGCCATAATTTCCCTATAGGCTGAACTTTAGAGACACAAGGTGCCGCGGCGCGTCGGTAACACAATGTCCGGGGCTGAGGGCTGCCCAGCATGTCAGGCATTAACAGAGCGAGTGTGATTAAATGTGGGAGGTAGGAGCTGTGAGGCTGGCGGAGAGCGCTGCTGCCGCTGCGAGCTGGAAACTAGTGAATGGGAATCTATCCGGCAACTCCACCAGACCGCTGTCTGACGGCGACACGGGGGCTCTGCGTAAAACCAAGCGACGCGTCTCCAAGTCTGGGTCTGCCCAACTTACAGACGGAGAGGACGCTCAAGTTGGATCCTGCGAGCAGCAGCTTTTCACTTGTTACCGGCGCTCGGCTCCTTCTAACATGCCTGCCATCAAAAAGGAGCGCTTGGATGGGGACGACATGGCACTGGCCGCCTTCAACCAGTCCGAATACCTGGCCCCTTTAAATGCCACCGCTATCCCCGTGGTGACCCCGCATCCGCCGCCTTACGATCACATTTTCGCCCATCACCGCGCGTATTTGGGGCTCCACGACTCAGCGCTGCATCACCAGCATCTCCACCATCACACGGACGACTTAATGCTGGAGAGGTTCTCCTCCATCCCCGACTTTCAGCCCTTCTTCGACAACGGCGAGCCGTGCATCGAGGTGGAGTGTGGCGAAAACAAGGCTTTGCTTTATATCAATAAACTGTGCCAAGGCAGTAAGGGACCCTCAATTAAGTACAGGGGCGAGTGGCTCACCCCGAACGAGTTCCAGTTTGTCAGTGGAAGGGAGACAGCCAAAGATTGGAAACGGAGTATTAGACATAAAGGTAAGAACATTCTCTGTCCTCGTTATTCCAGGGACACTTTTACGCGCCGTTTATTCTGGGTACAAACTTGGTTCGAGGTTTGGCGCTGCGTTTCGTAGTGAAAGGGTTACAGCAGTCAGTGCGTAAGGAGACAGATGAGAAAAGGCGCATATCCTCCCTGTGTCCTCCGAGGCTTTGACACACAGTTTGGCCAGCGACCACACACCGAACTGGGGCGCCTGGAGTATAAAACTGCGCCAGGATTGAGGTGAAAAGCACGAATACTCGGATTATACCGTGTGTGGCAGTTAAAATACTTAATCTAGGGAGAATCGTTCCGTTAAGCGCGGCTACACTCGTGCATGGGTGTTGACACTTTTACGCATCGCATGTTGGTTGTGAGACATTTTAGATCCACGACTGTTAAGGCTGCCTTGTTTACATCGGATTACTATCTACTGGTTGTTGTATTATGTAAATTTCTAGATCAGTGTTCAATTTGTATCTGATGCATATAAAGAAAATTCGTCGTTGTGACGTTTGCTGTATATATTTTAAAGTTGGCAGGGTCACATATCAGTGCAGTGATGTAGTTTTTTCGTGTGTTTTTTTCAGTGACCTTTGAAGTGATATTTTTATTCTGGAGTCTGACACGCACACTCTCACACATGGCAGTGACATGCGTTAAAATGTGTGGGGGGAGGGTGTCACCCCAGGTCAAAATGATAGCCCAATAATAATTTAATATCCGTCCATGCTTATAGACAGATGACAGTAGGCTGCTGTCTGCCTGTCTCACTACACTGGACTGTGGCTGAAGTGAAGGTACTTAAAAAATGCAGATATTTACTTAAAGTATATCTTGATTGAGGATTCCTGGTGAACAAAGTCTTGGTTGGTTTTTGGTTGGATTTACTCAAGGCTTAACTAAAATACATTGAATATTAAGGCATTGGTTGAACGGCCGGGCCAAAGTTAATATTACACTTTATATTTGCTTGCTACTGTGTCTGGAGGTGATGACTTGCACTTTCTAGAGTTTTCTCACTAAAAGACATGTCTCTTTTTTTGTAGGGAAAAGTCTGAAGACTCTTATGTCCAAAGGAATCTTACAGGTGCATCCTCCCATCTGTGACTGTCCCGGTTGTCGGATTTCATCTCCAGTGGTAAGATTGTCTACCTTCGACTTTTTACATTATGTTGGTTCGATGAAGAACATAGAGAATTTAGATTTTGGATGATGTTAGGAAGGTACAGCTGTGAACATAAATGTAGGGTTACGGGATGCTTTATTTGTTAACGTGATGGTCAGTTATGGTCTCCAGCTAAAGTTGATTTTGGATTTTGGTTATCGCAACGTGGTGAAGCTTAAACTTGATCTTTCGCTTTTTAAGGTTGCACTACGGTGAAGTTGTCTTACTCTTGTCTTGTCTTTATTATGTATACTGAACAATAATTGTTTCAAGCTTTTTGGCTATCATCTATCGAATCATTTCAAAGAAGCTGTATCATTCTTAGTAGCTATAGATTACTCGTCACTAGGAATATCAAAATATCATTGGATTATTGATTTGTAGTGACTTGGCGCCAAGTATTTTGGTATCTCTGAGTGCCAAAATTGCTCAGCTGTGCATTGTAGCTTTGTTTTCCTCTTTAACCTTGACTCTAAACTGTCTACAGACACGTGTCCAGTCTGATGTCTAGATATTAAACCCCCATTTTCTTTTAATAAAAGCAGAAAGCAGCGTTTCTATGAAAGCACATGGTGCTGTGTAGCTGCTTGATGTTGGCCGTTGTTCGGTCAGGCTCTTTTGTTTTGGTGAATCAGTTCCTCACCTGGCGGTTGAACGTTTTTTTGCCCCATGCTTCCTCAGGGCTTGGCCAGGGGCACGATGCCAATGCTTCAGGCTTAGCAGGTGTGTCACGATTACAGCATCACCCCTCTCTGTGTGTGCGTGTGTGTTTACATGTGTGTTTGTTCGCTTTGAGGAAGCACACCGCAAGCTCACCCTCACCAAATATGTTCACACAGGTGCGGTGTGGCGTGAGTGTGTGTCTGTTTGTGTGTACACTTGTGTGTATGTCTTTGTGTGTGTGTTTTTATCACCACGGAGCGCATCTGTTGTCGCTCCCAAGCACTAATCTTGAGGGAAGGGTGTAAGAGGCTTAGCGAGCTACTGAGCATGGCTACTGCTGATTATTGTGTGCGAGGCACGCAAGGCAAAGGCGGTTTAGATAAGCCGGAGGTGTTTGAGTGATACAGGTAAACTGTGACATTTTTCACAGCCAAGAATGAAGACCTGTGGCCAAACACATCAGGTTCAACCAAAACAAATCACCAGAGGGAGGCTGTGGGCAGGGAAAATAGACAGCGGTGTTATTTCTTGTTATAGGTGGACTGTTTGCCTCAATGTAGGCTCATTAAAATTATCTGATAGATTGCTTCTCAGCTTGTTAAGGCTTGAGCAATTCCACTTCAATTATAGTTGTGACGGAGCAAAACTTTGTTATTGACGTCGGTAAGGATATGCAGGCCTTAAGGTTGTTGTTTTAGCCCTCTCTCTCCTCCCTCTCTCTCTTTCCGTGTCTAGTGGTGAAGCCTGAAGTCTAAGCCACTGTGAATACCACTGTGACGCTTATGCACACACGCACAAACGCGCACACACACACACACACACACACACATATACACACACACACACACACACACACAGACACACGTACGCGCTAAGTATGCTGGCAGTTCCATGCGAGGCGATGAAAGTTAGGCGGAGGAGGGTAGGCAGGCAGCGGGACTTGTCTGGCCTGTACTGGCGTCTCCCTCTCTCCCCACTGACTCCCCTCCGGGCATGGCAGCCAGCACTCCCTCACTGATGAGCTCTCTCTCTCACACACACAGACAAACATGCATGCACACACTCCACGCCTGCCTACTGACACAAATTACCTCATGCAGACATTTATTTTGAAAGTTTGACGGCTGAACTTTGAATGATCTTGTTTCGCTATAGGCATGAGGCGAGCGATCATAAAAAGTGGAGCAGCTGGTGGGAAGACGTTCACCTGCCTGCTCACAACTCGTGGAAGTTATTTTGCTTTGTTGGCCTAGGCACAAGGTGTTGGTAATGACACAAGAGATAGTGAACTGCTGTTAAAGTCAGCTCTTCAGAATTGAATCTTTATGCTGTTCTTTACAAGTGATGGGAAATCAAGTTGTATGATTGATATTCAGCTAATGAATGGTTGTCAAGGTGTTGAAGCTTTGTTTTGTGATATTCTGGCACCTGATTTCGCTCCTTTGTAAGAGAGTTAAAGCACTTGTCAATAACTCCTTAAGCGCTGATAAATGAATCTGTGGTTGAGTCCAATTCATTGCAAACAGTTCAGGGTCATTTATAGGACTTTGGATAAATCTATTGAGTCTTTTCACACTATTAACCATTAATAATTGAGTATACCATGTAGAAAATTTGTTACAAAAATCTCATTATTTCCAGAGAAATTCAGATTAAAATCTTGTAATGATCCATTGTAGGTTGGTGTATTTAAACAGAGCTGCATGATATGGAGAAAAACTGTGATATATTGTTTGGCTACGTGATAAGTCCAAGATTCAAGTGCGTAACATCAAAGTATCTTCAATTGTATAGAGTTTGTAGTTTTGGTCGTAGATGCAAAAGATTCCACTTTCAGCTCTGTCCGTACTCATTTGCGATGCTGCTGATAACTCAGGGATGTTTGCTGTTTCATCTAAATACATTTTGCACAATACCTGGGCTTGGAAACGGCATGCTGGTGCACAGATGTGTTGGACCAATATCTTCAGCTTCCTCACAATCAATACTGCTAAGCACTAGCATAGCGACATGTGCCTTAGCTGACGCTCTCAACATTATTTTTAACCTCAGATCCCCCTCTGTGATGTGCACATTGCATATATAATAATAAAAATGTAATACATTGTTCATCACTAATTGATTTCCCTTACATTTTGTGTTGGTTTTATTTTCATTTTATTCGATTTACACAAAGTGCATCTTGATATATTTGCTATCTTTGGAAACTTTTCATTAGTAAAACTTTATGAACATGGATCCATTGGTGGTTTAAGGGCTTAAGAATCCTCCTGAAGTAGTTATATGTCACATATTCTGTGTTTAGGAGTCAGATCCCAATGATCGATCTCCAGGATGACCAGCATTCAAAGATGTGCCTCTATTTATGGGTATCTGTGTGCATGCATGTGATTATTTGTTTGCCTTTAAGACACCCAGGCAGTCTGTCTGGCTTAGTGTGTATGTATGTGTGTGTGCGCGCTCCCGGGAGAGCTTGGCTTCCTCTGTGCCGTTATTTTAGCGGAACTGGCGGAGGCCAGGAGGAAATTACCTTCCCCTCCTCTGGCTTGTGAAGACATCCTCCAATCAGGCGCAGTTTGCAAAGTAAAATCAGACACCCACGCACACACAAACAACAGACTTGAGAACGCACTTCCGATTTAAGTTATACTCTATCCATTTTCATCATAAATTGAACCATGTTGTTGTTATAATAGAAGTAAAGCAGTTATGTGACAGCACCTCCTCCATTGATCAACTACCTACAGCGTGCTGGATGTGTGCGCATGTGGCGGAGTGCACATGGCTGAGGCTGTGTTGCTATGGTAACAACCTAATCGGTCATTGGTGCAGAAGTGTGGCCACGTAACATGTCTTTGTGCACTTTAATGTGTGTCTCTATGCGTATCGAACAAATTAGAAAATAAGTGACTCTCTAATGACCTGTTCGTTGTCCATGAGTCTAAATGTTGCTGATAGAGATCAATACATACGTAGAGTAACAAACACAAGCTGTCACGCGCAGACACATGCGCAAAAAGACACTTTATTTTCTCTTGCTGCCTTTTCTGCCTATGAATTATTCAGTCAAAATAAACAGTTTAATTTGGCAAATTAGCCATTAGCGGGCACTGCTCTCCAGTTTCAGCAAAAGGGCAGAGATTGAAGAGAGCTAAATGTCTGTGTTTGTCTGTGTGTGTGTGTGTGTTCGCGCACGCTAGCAGAGCTTATATCTTTGTTGTGTATATTTGATCCATGTATATGCTGTATGTACATTTAGATGGAGACACACTGTTCAAAAACAGCTGTAAGATGTTAGGTCATCTGTCTATCAGCCTGTTGATCATGGCAGACTGATTTTTCTAAGAATATCTGAGCCACTTCAGGCTACACGCTACAGCTGTGCGAACCAATACAACAACGATGCAGGAATGGCAGAACTTTTTGACAAAAGGCTGTCAGTTGTTTGACACAGTTTGGAGCTGTGTTTTGCGTTTTGTGATCTACCACCACTACCATGAGTAAATTGTGGTTAACAAAATATAACACACTTTTTAATTTGCAATCCAATATATGTTTATTCTAAGGTGGTATTGGTAGCATTGATTCTTGTTGAATCGTGCTCATTTCATACTTATGTACTGATCATCAGCAAGATGAATGTTTCCCCTCTGCAATCACGTTTTGTACATAATCTTTACCGAATGTTTTTTAAAAAGGTGGCAAAATAAACTGGGAAGGCAGGGCGGCTTCCAACTTTGTGCCCCATAATTTACCTGTAACCTAAAGTGTGTGTGACTCATCCAAATCGGAAATGGCCTTGATCTGCGGATGATTCAAAGGGCCAATTGGAACCTTTGCGCTAACTCCACAAATTTTACAATGAGACCCAGACCAGGATTAAATCGGTTATAAGGGATGGATGGATGGATGGATGGATATATGAATAGATTCAGAAACAAATAACCAAATTTAATGGTTTTCATTCAAGTGCATTGAGCCTGATTACTTCAAATTGTAGCAAACTTGCAAGAATAGCATTTTCAGTAATGAGCCACTGTATTTTGTTAATTGTCCCAGTGCAGTAACCCGAGCCATTCAGGTGTATTGAACTTTAAATGAGATCCTAATAATTGTCAAGCTCAAATTTTACCCATGAGGGGCTGAAACAACAAAAAGCATCCGTTTAATTTAGCAGCCACAACCTCTGTGTCCCCTGTGTTTATCTGCAGGGAGGGAAGGGCTCAGCCGTTACCTGTCCATAAAGCTCTCCTGTGGCTGCCTTAGTGGCCTTAACCAAACACACACACACACACACAGAAACACACACAGAGCAAAGGGAGCAAGAGAGGGAGGGAGAGAGAGGAAAGCAAGAGGCGCACTGGCATGCTTGATTGCACCGCC
>OMNV01016356.1:0-20921 GCA_900303265.1 Brotula barbata | reverse complement strand
GGGGGAGTGGGGTTGGCAGATTTGGCGCAGTCTGTTCAGGGTACGAGCACTTTGTAGGGGCTGCCGGGGATGTTGTCGTCGCCCCATTTGACAATAACAGTGTAGCTGCCCTTGTCTTTGACAGTGTAGGTGACGTTGTATTGCTTGTTGCCCATGTGCTTGACATAGACCTCCTCGCAGGGGGCCTGGGGTCCATGGATTCCCACCATCAGCATGTTGGTACCTGCATGAGGGAGGCAGCAGGAGAGAACCTTGATGATCACAGCGCTCGCAGACAACAAACAGATGACTCGGGAGTGGAGTAAGAACGGAGCTCAAAAAAACCAGGGGGCAGTGTTCCTGCTGGAAGAATTTACATTTTCTACACAAATATGTCTTTTTATTTTATTCAAATAGAAAAATTGAATTCCAATTGGTGACAATCCACGTGTCCCGTGTCACGTCACCTTTGGAGACTGAACCCCATGATGGAACAGACCTGAGTCTTTACTCTCCACCTTTGCCTGGTTCAAACTGGGCTCATTAAATTTGTGTGATGTTTTTGTGACACTGCTGCACACTGCAGGCTCTGACATTAACGGTCTTCCTCGTTCGATGCCGGCTGCCTCTGAGAGGTCCCAGCGTGCAGTAAAGCCTCCCTGTATTCTGAGACTCCCGCCCCTCTTGGAGCTCTGGGTTACACCGTATGAATATTTGATTCTTTGCGTCTGCCCGGCTCACCTGCTTTGCTACAGTCGACCGTAAAATTGTTTTTCTGGCCCACCAAAGCCTTGGACAGGCCTGGTCCGCGGCAAACCACCTTGCTGGCATCAGACGTCAGTTTGGCCGAGACGGAAGCGGAAGACGATGACGCGGAGCTGTAGCCGCCGCCCACTTTGGAAGTCTTGGTAACCGTTTCCACCAGGACGGAGGAGGTCTCACGGAGGCTGTGCCCTCCTGACAGCCGGGTTCCTGCGGAGGAGGGAGAGAGGAAACAGAGGGAGAAAGGTTCACAAACGCCATCGTGCACGTTACATAACACGCTCGGCACCGACGCTCTCATCGAGAAGCAACAACGCCGCTAATGGCTGCTCCACTCCGCCGTAGGAAAATATTTAACGCCACTCCGATGCACGGTAAAGTGTGAGCACTCAGGGGAGGTCTTTTCAACTCTCAAAGTATTTTCATGTTCGATGAATAAAAAGGCTATTTGTATGCACCCGGTGAGTGACAGCTTTGATGTAACGTGACCAAAGGTGACATTGCGTTTCTCCGACTTTTCGGCGGATCAAAGCACTTTAATCCCCGGAGGGGAACGGAACAGAGTGAAGGATGAGCGTCGAGCAGACCTGTGATTTTCACTTTGAAGGGACTGCCCACTATGTGCTGCGGCCCGCCATATTTGATCGTGATGAGATAGTTGCCGGGTGCCATGGGCGTGTAGGTGATTTTGTAGCCTTCGGCACACTCCTGACAGTCCATCTTGACCTTGGACGGGCCGTCGATGTTGACTGACAGAGTCCCCGAGCCGGCGTTGCAGGTGTTGACCACGAACTCTGAGGGTACGCCTGAAAGGAAGAGAGCGAGACGGGACAGATGTGAAACAGCTGCTCCTTCCTTGTGAATAACACAGAGGTTCCCTAGACCTTTTCTGTACCTGTAGTTCCTCCCTGCAGTCCTGGGCCGTGCGCCGTCACCAGCCCGGGGTCGCCGATCAGTCCCGGGTCGCCGACACGCACGTTAAAGGGGCTTCCGGGAATGTGGCATCCGTTGAACTTGACATCTATGGAGTGGACGCCGTTCTCCCGGGGAATGAAGCGAATTGCAGTTTTGTCTGAGAACACAAGCGGAGATGTCACCGACATGATGCTAACGAGTTTAAGTGCTGAACTCTCTGACTTCTAAATTCTACACTGCACCCTGAAGACACAGAGGTGGAGCGAGACAAAGACTTTTACTCTGCTTTGGATCCTGACGGCTCAATTTGGTTTGACAGGAAGTCATTTTCAAATGATGTATCTGTACTTTTACTCAGGTGTAACTTTGAGGTACTTTATCCTGCGAGTTTGGTGCGTACCACTGTCGAGCTCCGTGACGTAGCATTCCTCTGAAGACCCGGCGGGGGTGTGGACTTTGGCATCGACCACACCACGGGCGCCGTTTCGTTGCACCATAAAAGAAGCTTCCTGGTTTACCTTCAGATCCTTCTCCTGGAAAAGACAAAGCACGTTAGCTTCGGTGTGTGTATGTGTGTGTGTGTGTAATCAAGTGTGTGAGTCACCATGCCTGAACGAGAATAGATGGAGCGGATGGGTGTGAGAGGCAGAAAAGGTCAGAGTTTATGGTGAGCCGTTTGGTGTTTTTGCCTCACACGGGGACGAGCGGTCCTTACAGACATAAGAGGCACGGTGACATTTTAAACACTGGTCTGATGTTGTGCTTCACCCGCCGTGGAGCGGTGGAAAAGTGCACTCAAGTGGCATTTCAGAGCAAAAAAAATATGTTGTAACGGAAACCGTGCGAGCAGACGAAACGACGTGTGCGCAGGGAGGAGGCCAACAATTTGAGCTGTCATAGGAAACTTTAAAGGAGCCTTTCTTCTCCTCTCGCCATTTCTTTCCTCTCGGATAGAAACACAATCACATACTTGTGATGCTGACTGCACAAACATAGGACAGCTTGCTTTGCCCAACATGAGTAAGGGGACAGTTAATCCCACTCTGTCATCGCTGGCCAGGATCACAGCATTAGAGTCCTGGCTGCAGCTTCGACGCTGGCATTCGGTTACACTTCAAGGTCAAAGTGCTGTTAGTTATTATTAGGACGTAACTCCATTATGTAAGATGGACGTATGACACATTAGACGTGGGCGAGATGTTTTACGAGCAACAGTTTGTGTGGATGTGCGTGCCCGTGGAGCATGCGTGTGTGATCCGACCTGGAGGCTCGTGACAGTGAGCCTGCGGGCCTCGTCGGAGAGCGTCGCGATCGGAACGGTGAACGGGCTGTCGGGGATGTGCTCGTTGTTGAACTTGATTGACACCTCGTAATCACCTGAGGACACAGACAGGCTATTTTGTCAAGTCTGACAAATCAAAACAAGTCGGAGACTATTAAAAACTACTGAAGTATAAAAGCGAAAAGACACATAAATAATAGTAAGACACGCCAATAGTTCTACCTGGCTCTTTAACGATGTAGGAGACGCCGCAGGATCCGTCCTTCCTGTCCTCAAAGGAGATTTCAGCCTTACTGGGACCCTCCACAGCGATGGACAGACCACCAGCACCTGCCTCTCTGGTCCAGATACTGAATTCAGCTAAAGATTTAAGAAAATTTAAAAAAAGACGGTATGTTTGTATACAGGGGATCGGAATACAAATTTCTTCCCTATAATAATTAATCCAAGGGCTTTCAAATGGTGGTCTGGTCTTTAGTGATGTCATTTCAAGGCCTGAGTCAGTTAGAATATTTGATTGTTTTTAATTTGTCGACATGAGTCCCTGTGTGTTGTCTGTCTGTCTGTCTGTGTGTGTGTGTGTGTGTGTGTGTGTGTGTGTGTGTCTGCGTATGAGCGTGGCTCCTGGATGCTACCTGCCAACTCACATACACAGCTGCATCTCATCAACTCATCCACTCATCAATCAAGCTACAGTATCTAACCCTGGACCTTCTCGTTAGTCGTCTACCGTGTGTTCGTGTTTGTAACTTTGGATTCTATTTGTTGTCTCCCGTAATCGTGGATTTTGGATATCAGTCTCTGCAAGAATTCTTTCACTACGCCTGCCACATAATGTTCTGCTTTCATTTGGACTTGGTTTGGTGAGGCCCTTCATTTTCTATTGTTCAGTCTGTGATCTGAGTTTTTTCAGTGATATGAAGTGTGGACATACAAGGTGTGCCGGCCACGCCTCTCTCCAGACCGGGGCCTCCTGCGCGGACCTTATGTGACCCTCCCTCTCCCATGGGCCCCACGGTGAACTGGAAGGGGCTCCCTGGAACGTGCTGGCCCCTGTATTTGACGTTGACGGTATGGGAGCCGATCTCCTGTGGGATGAAGCGTACGCTGTAGGTGCTGTTCCCTCCCTCCACGATGTCAGCATCCACTGTCTTCCCACTGGGGCTGGTCACCTGAGCCTCCATGGCCTGAGTGCCAGGCTCAACTGGATGGAACAGAGACCCAGGTCAGATATGCTCAGACATGGGTTCAAACTGGGCTGTGTTTTCTGTGGAATCTCACCCTCTGGTCTGGCAGTGATGCCAGCAAAGCTGCTGAGGCTGTCTCTACCCAGGAAGTCTCCAAAAACGTCTCTGAAGGGGCTGCCTCCTCCTCCTCCTCCTCCTCCTCCCATCTGGGTGCTCTCCTCCACTCGTACCTCCCTCTTGGTCTCTCCCCCTCGGGTTTTGCTGATCTCAGTGCGCTCGGTGCGCGTGTAGGTGTGGCTGCTGCGGGTGAAGGTCCTGGTCAGCCTCTCCTGAGCCGAAACCATCTGGAACCAATTTCCTGCAATGAAAAAAATATGAGTTTACTGACATTTCATTTCCAGAGGTGAGATGAGGTGAAGGAATGATGAACCACCTTTCCGGCTGCCACTGACCTGGGATCTTCAGGTTAAGACCACATGTGCTTCCCACCGAGGCGATGGAGGACGCCTGCCTCTTCCTGGTGATGCTCTCTTTCATCCTTCCTTCTCCAGTCACCTTCACTGCGAAAGGGCTTCCTGTGGTCCAACAGCACATGTATTTTTAGAAGTTATAAGCAATTCCACATTTATCATATTTTTAGATGTGGAAGATTTCACAACATCTGCCAAGAGAAAGATTCCAACCTGGAATGTGCTTTTCAGCAAACTTGATGTTAACAACGTAGTTTCCAGGTTCTGTGGGACAGTAAGTCACCCTGCACGTCCCATCCTCCATATCCTCACAGTTGATATCCACTTTGCTCGGACCCTCGATTGAAAGTGCCAGACCTCCATAACCTACGGGAGGAATTGATAGACGTTAGAAAACCATTTGTCGCCTCCGGATTGTTTGAGGATCAATCATTTCGAATCGTTTTCGTACCTGCATTTCTGGTATCCACAAAGAATTCGGCCATTTCGAACGTGTGCGCCTCCACCAGGCCTTTACCAAAAGCCTTGACTCTGCTGGCCTCGCCGATCTCCGACTGGCCAACCATGATCTTGAAGGGGCTGTTGGCTACGTGCATGCCGCTCTTCCTCACACTCACTTCATGCTCACCAACCTCCTTAGGGGTAAAAGAGATGCCTGGGAAAGACCGACATAATATGGTAAGATTACTTTTACTGTGGTGTTTTGTGTGTGTGTGTGTGGGGGGGGTCAAATCAGGTGTGAACGTCTCACCGAGATGCCTGTTGGGAAGTCTCTTTAGCAGACAGGGCTCCTCGTTGCCTGATGGAGCTCTGATGCTGGCGGTCAGAGAGCTCAGGTCGGTCTCTGCGATCTTCAGGGACACGTCGGCCGCCGTGCCAACGTTGAGCTGGGACGTTCTGGTTATAGAGTCATCCCCTTAAAAAAAACAGACAGTTTAAACGTTGGTTGACCAGCCGTAATCAGAATAAGAATCTACAAATGTATTAAGGGGCTCAGTCTGCACCAGAAAAGGCAGAATTAGGAGAAAAAGAGACAATTCTCAGAATCCTGACTTTTACTGGGCTTCTGACTTTTCCTCTTTCTTTTTTTTTTTTGACTCGGCCCTAATCCTCTCCCGTAGTGGTTTTCCTCACCGGTGATCTTGGCAGTAAAGGGACTGCCTGGAATGTGCTTGTTGTCAAATTTGACGATGATGTTGTAGTCTCCGGGAGCAGTGGGCAGGTAGGACACGGTGCAGGTACCGTCCTTGTTGTCCTTACAGGTGATCTCTGCCTTGGAGGGACCCTCCACCGCCAACGACAGACCACCTGAGAGAGGGAAACGCTCAATTCCTTGTTTTTTAGCTTCCTGTTGTCATGCAGCCACATTTACAGTATATTCACTTCTCGAACACTTTAAAGTATCCACGGTGCGTTACCTTCTCCTGCATTCTTGGTGACCACGGTGAAGGTGGCAGCCTTGTTGACCATGCCGTAACTCAGACCCGGACCGTAAGCCGTCACTACTCCACTGTTGACAGCATCCACAAAGAACTGCAGAGGGCTTCCTATAGGGGACACGACCACAGAGCATCAGTAAGGACACTCAGAGGGACTACACGTGCAGCAGAGGAGGATTTGGTGCTTTATAAAATATTAAAGAGAGACACCGAGTTGTAGCATTTTTCATCTTCTCTATAATTTAAATGGTTCCCAGGTGTAACTTCCTTTCAGGCTACGCGGCTGACCTGGAATGTGGTTGCCATCATATTTGATGTCCATCTCGTGCAGTCCTCGCTCTGTTGGCTGGTACTTGATGGTGATGGTGCCGTCCTTGTTGTCAGTGATGTGCGGGCGAGCAGTCTTGCCCGAAGGCATACGCACGACACCTAGAAATGACAAGAAAGTCAGTCCTGGACAACACTATGCGTTTTAAGATGAGCACAGGAATCTCTGTGTGTAAAGTGTTTGTCACACCTGTGATTTCTCCCTGCTGTGGAGTGAAGGGGACCATGAGGTTCAGAGGGGGGAAGAGAGGATCCACAGCATCCCGAGGAACAACCGGCTCATTGGAGGCCTGCGGATGTAGAGAGAGGAGGAAAAACGTGGTTGGTAACACGCAACTAGATCCAGAAGCGAGCGAATAATGGCACTACCGTGGGCGCCGTGTATAGGTCATCTACTCACCACCACGTGGAAAGGGCTCTTAGGGATGTTCTGGCCCCCGAAGCGGATGGTAATAACATACTTTCCAGGCTCGGGAGCCGTGTAGTAAATGTCAAAGGTCCCATCGTGATTCTCCACCACATCCATGTCCAGCTCCATCCCCTGAGGGGTCAGAACCTTGCAGGTCACCTTGCCCTTCCCAGCAGCCTTTGCATCTACAGTGATGACTGTATCCTTGGATGTTTGAAGCTTCTGAAGGCTCGCTGTCATGGGCAGAGAGAGAACAGGAAAAGGGTAAAGAAACGATAAGAACCGATGCCCACATGCAGGGATTCTTAGATTTTGGCACAATATGGCCGTGAAACAGACACAAAGCCTGGTTACTTACACACGCCGTGTCCTCCGATGGAAACTGGAAAGACAAAAGTTCAAATAAAAGTGAGAAAAAATATCTATTTATATTTAGAGGAGGGAGATGACAAATATTTCATACATCAGATCCATTAAAAGCCGTCGTGGTTCGTTTACCTGTGAGCTGACACTTGCTGGCATCTCCTGTGGGCAGGGACTGGATGCTGTAGGGGGAGTACGGAATCTCATCTCCTCCGTATTTGATGGTGATGGTGTAGGGGCCCGTGGAGTCCGGCACGTAGGACACGGTGTAGGTTCCGTCCCTGTTGTCCTGAATAGTTGCCTTCTTGGGCTTGCCCTCTGGGTCCTGTCCGCGGTGCATTTGAAGAGAGTCATTTTAGAGACTGATACGAGTCACAAGCTGGGAATCTTTGCAAACCAACAAACCAGAAGCTGAACAAACCAGAATCTGCACGGTGAGCAGCCCCTCCCCGGCATCACGGGCATCGATGGTGAACTCAACGGGAAAGCTTGCGGCCACGCCCTTGGTGTCGAGACCGGGGCCACTGGCGCGAACCTTGCTAGCGTCGTGGCCGGGCTGAGACATTATCTTGAATGGACTGTGGGGGACAAACACCAGTCAGATATCACAGAGCTGCCGATGTTCCTTTTCGTGCACTTTACTGCCAGACTTGGCGGTTTCGTTCCTCTCGTACCTGTGAGGGACTTCCTGATCAGCATATTTGACAGCTACGGTGTAAGGGCCGTCCTGAGTTGGGGTGTAGTGAACTGTGTGCGTCCCATCGCCGTTGTTCTTAACGCCAACTGGCTCTGCTGTGCCTGGAAATAACAGCAGGAAAATAAAGACACAGCAGAGCTTTAAAGGTTGAGTTTAAGGGTCTGCGTAGCTGTGAGTCCTCACCTGTTGGACCGTACAGTTTGACGTCCAGAGGGGCCTGTCCGGCCTTGGTGCAGTCAACAGTGAACGTCTGAGGGACATGGGCTCTCACTCCAGCACCCAGGCCTGGACCGGAACACTTCACCTTGCTTGGGTCCACGGGGTCCTTCACTGGCACGCGAAATGGACTGCCCGGGATGGGGTGACCACCGTAGTTAATGTTGACATCGTAGTCTCCGGGGGTGAAGGGGACGTACTCCACGCTGCAGCTGCCGTCTTTGTTGTCCTTGCAGGATATCTTTGCCTCTGAGGCTCCTTCTATGGTCAAACCCAAGCCTCCTGTACCGGCGCCCCTGAGACAGGCAACGAGAGAAACGCCTGTGAATTCACTTCTAAGCATATTTGAATGTTTTCTGATTGTGAAGTTACACGAACGTACCAAACTGCTCTTACGTACACACACACAGGCTGAGTGTTTGTGTTCAAACTGTACCTCGTCTCCACAGTGAAGCAGTTGGACTTGTTGGTTATTCCCCCCTCCAGGCCCGGCCCGTAAGCGCGGACCCGCGTGGGATCACATCCCTCCACCACAGACACTCTGAAGGGACTCTTGGGCACGGCCACGTCGTCGTACAGCACCTCAATCAGATGCATGCCTGCCCACAAATACATAAATCAGGCTGATGTGCTCACTCTGCCCAAATGTTCAAAGCAAGCAAACGTGTTTTTTTAAGGCCACTGGCTTTGAATTATGGGACATAAACGTTCCCTTTTAGGGAGACAAACATCTGTTTATTTATAAAAGATGCCATCTAGAGCGCCGACAATCTGCTGCATGTACGAGTCACTGCATCTGTTCCCCGTTCGTTAATCTGTGGCAACACTTTTCTGACAGAACTCTCTCAGTAGGTTTACATGCCTCGTCGGTGTAATATTAGAGCGTGTCTGGTGGCAGAGAAGCGAGCTGTGATCTCTTTGCTTTGTGTTATCGGTCTCTATTATTATCCCCAGTCATTCCCCTCCTGCTGCATTGGTGTGTGAAGGCAGCCTTCGGCACACATACCTGCCTAGTTAAGAGCTTCTGTTCCGGAGCACATTCTATTTATAAAACAAAACCTCTCTGCTCTCTGCCCCTTACATCATTGCGCCACTGCATCATTCTGTATTTATACCCCCCACCCCTCTCTCTCTCTCAGTCCCAAACGGCACCTAATACATACAAGCACCTGTTAGTGAATTTCTCAGTCTGTCTGTAGTCTTCCTGTTTTGTAGGCTGGATCTTTGATGTTTGATTTATATAAAATAAGGCTCTGCCCTGCTCCTACCATCCTCAAACGCCGTGTACTCCACTCTGTAGGTCCCGTCTCCCTTGTCAGTGATGTAGCTCTCCGTGTTGGTCCCCGAGGGGTTGATAATGTGCACTTTGATGTGACTTCCACCAGCTTTTTTGAGGGTGCGGGTGTCCACAATAAAGTGAGTTGTGACTTCTCTAAGGACTCCTGAGGAAAAAAAAACAAGCTCATGAGGACAAACAGTGGCTGAAGAGAACCAAAGAGACGACGCTCGGTTCAAATGTTAGGACGTTTTACCTCTGGGCTCCACTCCTGGGCCGTAGACCTGCACCCCAGTGGTGTCCACAGACGGCTCCACCTGAAGAACCTTGGGGAACTGAGGAATGACGTGGCCCCCGTATTTGATGGTGATGGTGTGTGTGCCGTGGAATGGTGGGATGTAGGTCACAGAGAAGGTCCCCTCTGCAGTTTTCTGGATGTGTACCTCTGCCTTGGCCCCGGTTTCTGACACGATCTCGATGGTGAGCTCGCCCTCGCCGGCTCGGGTGCAGTCCACGGTGAAAGTTGCCGCTTCCCCCGCCTTGGCCTTCTCCAGACCGGGCCCGCTCGCGGTCACCTTGCTGGGATCGAAGGCCGGGCGCACCGCAGCCTTGAAGGGGGATCCTGGGATGTGCTTCTCGGCGAACAGGATGTTGATGGCGTACTCCCCGGGCTCAGTGGGCAGGTAGGACACGGAGCACGTGCCGTCCCCGTTGTCCTGGCACTCGATCTTCGCCTCGCAAGGACCCTCCACAGTCAGTCCGAGTCCGCCTGCGCCGGCTCCTTTAGTGTCGATGGTGAAGGGTGCTGGTTTTCCCACGATGCCTCCCTTAAGTCCTGGGCCAAAGGCTCGCACCTGTCGTGACGGCGATTCAGGTCACTTACTGCAATCCTCAGTTTAAGACCACATGAAGTTATCTCATCGAGTCTTACCTTTGATGGGTCAGCTGGCATGACGGCCTCCAGACCAAAGGGGCTCCCCATCACCGGGTTGCCATCATAGCTGACACCAACTTTGTACTGCCCCTCCTCCGGGGGAATATACTTCACGTTATGGATGCCTTTGGCTTTGTCTTCTTCTAATTTGCACGGGATTGGTCGTCCTGAGGGTGACGTCATCTTCACACCTACGTTGCCCAGTCCGCCGGCCCCCTTTGTGTTAACCGTGAACTCCTGGTCCTTTCCTACTTCCACTTCTGCGATTACAATGAACAATAAACAAACAATTCAGCTTTTCATACATAAAGTATGTGATATTTAAGCAAACAAAGTGAGACGGAGTATCCCGTTCACTTACTCGTGTCTAATCCCTCAACTTTGACCTTTCCGATATCAAGAGGGGGGGCCACTGTGATGTGAAAGGGGCTTTTGGGAATTGGATCCCCCCCGTGGGTCACCGATATCACCATGTTGCCCTGAGAAGACGCAAGACAGGGGGATGTTGAAAGAGTCAGACACTCGGGGAGTCGTATCCGTATGCCGTGTGACGGCGACGGCTCTGAGAGTGAACTCACCTGTTGGAGCGCCGTGTACTTGACGGTGTAGGAGTAATCATGATTATCAATTATCTCAAAGTCACGAACCGCCTCTCCAGGGACTGAAGCTGTGAAACGCACCTCAGGCTTAGCCTTGCCTGCTCCTTTGGTGTAAATGGTAAAGTGAGTTGGAGTGCCCACTTCCACTCCTGAAAAACACACACACACACACACATACACGCTTTGTCAGTTTGAGGAATCCAAGTCAAATTAAATGACTGCCGAAGTGTCATCAAATTACTGAAACATGTGTTTAGAGCTCTTATCCTCCAATGATCTCACCTGTCTTGTTTAATCCCGGACCCTCTGCTCTCACCTTACCAGCGTCGTGGGAAGGATCCACCTTGACTTTGAATGGACTGATGGGAATTTCCTGACAAAGCAATCATGACAAAATGTGTGAAAAATGATAATAGACTAGCGAATGTATTATTCACAAAGTACCACGACGCGGGCCGCACTAGAATATGCATTCCTAACCTGATCAGCAAACAGCACCATGATGGTGTATCGGCCCGCACCAGGAGGAGTGTACTTGACAGTGAAGGTGTCATTGTCATTCTTGATGATGTCAAAGTCGATGTCTGCCTCAGCAGGGCCGAGCACCCCCGGGGCACACTTGATGCCGATGCTGATGTCCCCTAACGGTGCAGAGGAATCAGCAGAGTTTGTCAAGGCCATAAAAAAGTGAATAGAGATATTCTCTGTGTACATTTGATACGTTCTAAATAATGACAACTCATTAAGGATTATCATCTCTGCCGCTCCCCTTCGTTTTCTTGTCCTCGCAGGTCAAGTCTAAGTATGTTTTTCCAAGCCACCCACGGCATCTCCTCTTACTCACCCTGGCCGGCCTCGCTGCAGTCCACAGTGAAGTATGTGGGCTCGTTAGCCTTGAGGCCTGTCTTCTCCACTCCGGGGCCATACACCTTGACTTTGTCTGGATGAGAACCCTCTCCAACCAGCACCTAATGGACACACACCGCACTTGAGGCAGAAGCAACTGACTGCTTCATTTCTTACAAGTTAATTTGGTTTGAGTGTCATTAAATTTCAATTTGATGAACTGAGACTCAGTTCAGAGAGCGGTGTGAGTGAGTGTGTGTGTGTGAGAGACTGTGTGAGAGTGTTTCTTACCCTAAAGGGACTATTGGGCACGTTCACCTCACCCCAGGTGATGATAATGGTATGTTTAATTGGTTTGACAGGTGTGTACACACACAGGAACGTGCCGTCCCCCCTGTCGTTGATCTTGATGTTGATAGTGCAGCCCTCGCCATCCTTAGTGGACACAAATAAATGTCAGGTCCACTCAGGATAGTAACAGGCCATAAAAACGTTATAGTCCCATGAATCAACCGGAGAGGCCGGAGCCCTCCTCTTCGTCTCATACCTGTGCGTAGATCCTGAGGTGACCCTTTCCAGCCATGCGAGCATCGATGGTGAATTCTGTGGCTTTGTTCACAATGACACCAGTGGGCTCCAGGCCTGGGCCGAAGGCTTTCACCTGCAGCCGCACAAGACATTTGACACTTTTATGAGTGATCTGTGTTTGAAGAAGAGCCTTACGAGAACATGTCTGATCCTGATATCAGCAATAACAGGGGTTTTCAGCCGGCGGTCCGCAGAGGTTTTATGGTTGGTCGGTGACAATGACTCACGAGACATCACGCTAACAGGTAAGAAAAAAAAAAACCCATCTCCCACATCAGAGGACCCCAGCTCGGGCCAACATATGTTGAAAACCCCTATAATCTATAATGCCGTTGTTGAGTGAGATTCACCTTCTCGGGAAAGACGTCATTGGCTGCAGGGAGGATGTGGGCCATGAAGGGGCTGTCCTTAATGTCTTCGTCATCACAGATCACATGGACAGCATAGTCACCAGGCTCAGTGGGCCAGTAGCGCACATCACAGGAGCCATCGCCCTTATCATCACACTCGATTTTAGCTTGAGACGGGCCTTCGATGGAGAAACCTGAAGGTTGGAAACATCGGCGCGTTTAGATCTTAGAGTCGGAGTCATAAATTCCACAGTTTCTTTGTCGTATTCATGGCACGAAGCTTACCCAGAGTTCCAACTTCAGTGCCTATGGCCTCTACCACAAAATCAGCTGATTTGCCCACCATGCCAGTCTTCAGACCTGGACCCCAGGCCCTCACCTTCTGGAAGCCAGCATCCTCACTCACCTCCACTTCGAACGGGCTGCGGCACACAAGAAGACCAAACATATACAATTTCAGCATTTAGTATAATGAATCTGAATGTACATTGTTAACTAATGAAAAGCAGAGATAAGGTCCCACCTGCGAGGGATGGGCTGACCTCCCCAGTTGATGCTGACCGTGTATTTACCGGGCTTGAGGGGCAAATATTCACACTCATACACACCGTTTCCTGCATCACGTACTTTCACTGTCTCTTCTGCTCCACCTGAGGATGAATAATTAATGAACATGATTCTAATTAAGGCATATGGGCCATTTTTATCCTGTGCTTTATCATATGCAAACAGTATTTGAATGCAGACAAAAAGGCGATAATTGAGAGGAGAAACCATCAGACTCACTTGGTCCTTTGACTGAGACGCTCAGGGACCCACTGCCAGCTCCCTTTGTGAAAACTTTAAAGTCGGCAACCTCCTTCACTCTCACACCTTTAGGTTGAAGGCCTCTGCCCGTAGCTCTGCAGGCGTTAGGGTTCATGGCTGTAGGGATGAACCACAATCACTCAAAAACAGAGGACATTTTGGGAAAGCTAAAGGCAGCTGAGAGCAGCCAGCAGCTTGCAGAAAGCTGGGAAGCACAGATATGAGGATATCCAAGTCACATCCAATCTCTTACACGCACGGTTTGACTGATGATCTAATGTGATGCTTCTTGTGCCAATCTGTACAGTAAATATCAGAATATTTCACATGATATTGGCACATTTCAGAGCATTAATAGAGCATCTGACAACATTCCAGTCACTTATTTGGAAATGTTGGGCGCAGGCATAAACTGATTACTGGCTGCAACAAAAACAACCATGTTGACGGCACAAGCAAAGATACCCAAAAGCAGAATGAGAAAGAAGTGCAAATGCATACAGACTAACGCTTTATGTAAGGCTGCGTCGTCTCAGCCTCCAGAAACAAACAAAGCAAACCATCAAAGTTGCAGGAAAGAGGAATATAGAGCCAGACAGACACAGGACTGACTGATCTGAGAGAAAGCACTGCGAGGCAGAGGCGGGGCCCGGCTGAGCATTGGGCACAGGCTCGTCCCAGCACACCATACTAACTTGGGCGGCCCGGTTTTGGGGGTTGAGCCCCTTTCGGACCCTTTGCTCCAGGCGGGCTGCGCACTGACTGAGGGACTATCTGCACAGGAGGAGCAACACGGGGAGCTAGAAGTACAGTAACAGATAGGGGGGGGGCGGGTTATGGTCTAGGCTGGGTGGCTGTTACCAGGGAAACTGAAGATGAGTGCAGATGGATCATCACCCTCATACTAACAGCACTCTTAAGAAATCAGATTTGTGTGACAGTAATTCAAAACACAGACAGATTACTCACCCTCTGCGATGTTGACAGTGAAAGGACTCTTGGGGATCTCCTGGCCTGCAAACAGGACGTGGATGGTGTGGGGACCCTCCATCATGGGATGATAAGTGCAACGGAAAACACTGTCCCCCTTATTCTCCAGGATGAGCTCCACCGTGTCCTTTTTGCCCTGAGGATCGACGATGACCACGCTCACGTCACCGTTACCGGCGCCTGGACGAGATCAGAGACAGTCCATATGTTTGAGTCCTCGGTGTGTAGTCTTAGGCTTGTTTAGGAAGTCTTTCCTGTTCCTGTGTAAATGTGTAACTCTGTGATGTAAGCGGTTGTATTTTTCCACACTTACCCGCAGTGTAGATGTCGAAGTAGGTGGGTTTGTTGGCCACGTTGCCTGTGGGCTCCAGGCCGGGCCCTCTGGCGTGGACCTTGCTGGGATCGCCCATCGCCTTCGCCACATTCACTGTGTAGGGGCTCTTATCAATGTCCTGACCAGCAAACAGCACTTTCACCTTGGCCGAGGAAAAGAAGGAGACCATTCTATGAAGCTCTTTCCTCATCTTTATCCGTGTGACAAAAAAAGTCATTTGTTTCTTACCTTGTGGACTCCCTCAACTTTGGGAACGTAGGTGACAGTGTAGGTTCTGTTTTTATCATTGTTGGGTTTGACCTTCGCCTAAAGAACCAACAGACGGGTTTGATTACAAATGAATCTCTAAACTTTTAAACAAACAAGCAGGATCATGAGACTACAATCACACTGCACCTCCTCTTTGTGTCCCTCAGGATCCTCAACATAGACCAGGACCTCGCCACTTCCTGCTTCCAAAGTCTCCACGGTGAACACAGCCGGCTGTAGAACCTTGTTGCCGTGAGGCTCGATACCTGAGACACAAAATTCTCATGAATTGGAGGCGAAGGAGAAGCACAACATAACGTGGATTCCTTCCGTGCGTGTAGTCTCTGTTACCCACCAGGTCCGTAGGCTTTGGCCTTGTTTGGGAAGAGCTGCTTAGCCTTGACGGGAGCTCCGGGTTTTAGCTTTGCCTTGGGGAACTGAGACAGGTAGGTCATCACCGAGTGCTCGTCCACATCTGGGTCCACGATCTCCTCAGGAGCAATCACCTACAGCGCAGACGATACCAAGGGTCAAACACACAACGTGGACATCTGGATGAAAACTAGAGCTGACTATCATACAAAAATATATGTTTGGATTATTTTTTGGTATTTAATTCTAATCATAAACAACACCGTACGGGACAAACGAGGCTGTAGTTGGTCAACAAGTCCCTGGTGCTAATATCACTGCAAACCTCCGTAGCATTAGCGAGCTTTAGCAAGGCTTAAAAAAGCCTTAAAATTTCAACTTTGCGTTTTCGACAGCATTAGCCAAAAGAGTCCCATGCTCGTCACTGTGCATCCAAGTAGTCAACTGTTCCATGTTCAAAATATCTAAAAACTCCAGTAACCAACCCCGGCTGCTTCATTAGGGAGTCAGGCTATGCTAGCATTGCTAAGCTACTGTCTCCTGTTAAGCTTTAATGAGAATTTTAAACGTCATTCCCCATTCCCTCCTCTCTTCCAGGACTGGTTGGTCTGTCCATCACACACTGGTGTGAAGCTGTGTTCACGTTGGTTATATTTAACCCCAGGACAGCGGGGTTAAGGATGGTTGCCCTCAATAAGCCCACCAGGAGGATTTATCCTGAGCCAAACCTCTCTCACATCTTAACAACGGCCCTGGTGGAATCCAGCCCCCCGGGACCGGTCTGCAGATCCGTGACATACACCCCTCAGCAATCTGACCAGCGCTAAGCCTCTTGGAGAAAAGGAAGAAGAAAACAACTCGGACTGTACAGGGCAGCGCTCAGACTCTCATAAAAGAGATATTGGAAATATTGTTGGACTTCCTCTGTTCATTGTTATTCCGGTCAGTGCAGGCGTAGTTACACCTGCTTCAGTGGCCTGGAGGTGCTGAGGAACCTAACACGTCCATAGATTCATGAATCTTCCAAATTAAACTCCTACACGCTCGCTTACTGAGCGTTACAATAAAGCAAATGGAATTATTGGGTGAAAGCTCCACAATAAATATTCCACGACACCTTGATCCTCCTTGGGTGCACAAACCGAGCTCCGTATCACATCATATGCTACATTTTCTCGCCTCCTCCTTGATTTGTGCAGAAGTGGCGAGGCACGCTTTGTGTCGCTCGCTTTGAAATTCAATCTGACAGCCGGTCGGTGCGGCGAGCGAGTTAAGAACGAGTCAAGCTGCCCGTGTGCGTACTGGCTTTTCTTGTTGCATTGCTCTGCGCCTCGCCCCGCCCATTTGTACCCAAAGACAAAACCAAAACCCTGTAACAATGGCCGGCCTGCGACAGGTCCGTCCGACGTCTCTCTCACCTGAGGCACGCCCAGCCAGTCGTCGGCCTGTTGCATGGCTTCTCTGGCATTCTGCACGGGTTGGTTTGGATCCCATTCGGCCCAATCAGGACACAGGCCTAAGATAATGGAAACGGGCAGAGGATGACACGTTGCTGCCGCGCACACACACACACACACACATTACAGCGTGGTTGCTATAACAGGACCACTTGGCCTGTCACTGCTATCTCCACAACACCTCCAGCTACAACGCTGCATGACCTTACTCACGTTACTGTGAGATCAGGATGCGTGACAATCGAGGTCCCTCTCTGTCTCTGTCAGCGGCGTTGGATTGTTAAAAAGGAATAAATCTCAACAGACGTCCTTGTGCTTTCGCTGGGGTTGAAGCTAGACGCCTGTGTGCTGCTAATGCCTAAATTGGATTAGTGTTGGCAATGAAGTGGGCCACTCACTTACAAGGCCCAGGCACACCATGGAATACCATTATCCAGTTGATACACACGCACTAATTGAGTTTTTGAAATGCAGTTTACATCCCTCTGTAAGAACGGATTGAGACATCTGTTAGTGTCATTTAGATCAGAGAGGAGAGAACAAGGGGAAGCTATCAGGACATCATGCTGTGGGGTACTCGGGTATCCGTATGAGTATCGGACAGAAGATTCAGTTCCTCCAGAAGAGCCAAAGGACAAAACAGCTCCTTATTTAGCTTTTTGTTTTTCATCTAAAACTTTCAAATAAGGTGCAAAAATATATAAAAATGTATAACTGACTGAAATCTGATAAACTATTTTGAATTAATAATCATAAGTCCTAAAAACACAGCTTGAGTATTAGATTTTTTTATTGTACGTTTTAAGATTTTCCCGAGTAATGGATTACCACTTGTCAAAAGCTTTTCTTTTCTTAATATTATTCAGTCATTCATTCATTATTCAGTCGTCCACAACCCAAAAAGTGGCAGCAGCCAAAACGTTAAACCCACTGTTGGTGTTCAAGCAGCGAGTTGTTCATAAACAAGTGAAACTTAGAGCGGCCCCAGATTAAAATCGATGGCGATAAATTTCCTGGAACGATGATATCCTCAGAGGAAGACTGTGGAATCACTGCGGAGTCAGCAGTAAATAAGTGGTTCCGCAAGCAATACAAGCGACCGCATGTCAAAGCATCTGGAAAAAGACCTGCAGCAGCAGCAGCTCCTCCATCAGGGACAATGTTCAGACGCTCGTTTTTATAATGCACAAAGTGCCTCCTAGTGTGTTCAGAGAGCCTCGAATCAGTCAGGGAGGGTGAAAAAATGTGTCTGATAAAAAATACATTATCTCCCCTGGTTCCACCTGTCATGCATTTTTCATTGATTTCCTCCCGATCTGGCAAATTACCTGTTTTGGCCTTTTTTTTTCTTTATATTTATAGACAAAGTTCTTTGTTTCTGTGTTCTAGGACGGAGCACCTCCCTGCTGTTCGCGTTCGCTAGGAGCCGACGAGCCAAACACACAAGACAACCTTGTATGGTCCGTGTTTGAAAGTTGCCTCATATAAACACGGATAAACATTGTGTTCCTGGTTCTGCACCACCTTTCGCTTTGTGTCCTCTCATAAATCTGCGAGCAGATTCTCTAGCGTCCAGCAGGTTTAACTGACAGTGACCTGAAATGTTGGCCTCCGATCGGGCTCCTCCACGTGACGGACCACTCTACATTTTGATGTGGTGCCAAGCATCCCTCTTGACAGAAGAGGAGGAATGGTGCCCAAATTTGGGGCTGTTGTGCTGCAGCGAGGCCATAAACATTAAAGCCCAGCTTGAGCCCGAGGGCCAGAACGAGTCAGAGAGAAAGCTTCAGTCATTGTGGGACAGCTGGCAGGAAGGTCCTGCGGCCATCAGCGAGCCCTCTGACACTACCTGCTCTCCACGGAGGCCTTACATAGACTGACATCAGAATCTGAGTCTGTGTGTGTGTGAGAGGAAAGAGGAGACAAATCCTCCTGAGATGGTGATTGTATCAAATGCTCACGTCTGGCCCCTGCTTCCATAGCAACAAGTTCAAGTAGCAACGACCACATACACAACAGCAGCCTTTCGCCAAGCAGCTCGCGGAGTACGAGTCAGAGACGGACGAGACTGAAACTAATAGTTTGATTTTGATAGAAACTGTGATGTTGGTACGAATCCCAACATCTGTACTCTGAGTTGAGTTTCTTTGGTTTGAATCGGTTTGAGTTCCTGTTCGTGAAGTTCAAACAGAGGGGACTCTGGACAGTCCAACTCATCGACTGTGTCCTCCAAAGTTTGAATCCACTTTGAAAAGCTTCTTTCAGGAGTTTGTCCTCTCGGATCAGTCTACAAAAACCACTTTAGATACATCAGTAAAATGAATAAAAGTCTTTCACTCAGCTGTGCTTTGTGAACTCTGAGGTATGGGTTGTGTGTTCTTACCAGGAGCACAGTTATCCACCAGGGCTCCCAGGGCTTTGCCGTCCCTCCAGTCCCGGTTGAAGTTGGTGATGGGCAGCTGGGGCACTTTGTTCTGAATCCAGCCCAGCAGGCGCTGTTTGGGGGTCTGCTTCTTGACATCTTCATCCTCCTCATCATCCCACATGGGCATGGAGATAGAGTAGTGAAGGATGAGAGTCCAGATAAGACCCAGGATTAGCTTCAAATTCCCATCCACGATGGCTTTGCTATCTGTGGGATTAAAGATCCAAACAAAGACACGATAGTTGTCACACGTAGGACGTTTACAGTAGCGTTGTGGTGTGGGCTGAAAGTTGAAGCAGTTTTGAAGTGATTTACTCGAGGTAACAGTGTAGTAAGCAAATGTATCTGCAGACTGAAACGATGCAAAGCCTAAACTTTGACAAACGGAGAAGGAGGATAAACGCAGAATAATGATACATCGATAAAACTTCTTTCCTCCTGATACTGCAGGGTTGAGCTGACGATTCAGAGTAGAAATAAACAATGATGATTGATTGCTGAAGAGACAGGAATCTAACACTCCTGACTACTTCCCCCCGAGCCCCAGACAGGCGTCTGGCTGAGGACCCCTGACAATCTGTCATCCAGTCACAATGGGACTGTGAAGACGGTGACAGCTGGGGATGTGTGGAAATGGATCAACTCTCTGCATAAACGCCGTTTGGATTTCAGTCACCTCCAGACATTTGAAAATGTTTATCTCTAAAACAGCATAAATCAAACATCAATGACAGCAAGTAGGGATGAAGCTCATTTTCTGAGTAAATTATGTTTTGGGGTTTTTAATCGATTCTCATTTTGAAACTCCACCAATCAAGACTCAAATCCTCAAAGGAAAAAGAGTAGAAGTATGGTACTTTAATCTCCTTCAACATTCTCCCTCAGTAGATTAGAGTAATCTTTGATATGAGTGATATGTCTGGCTCTGGAGGAGCATGAATACCGTGTTGTCTTTTTAATAGGTCATAGTGCAGCGTTTGACGGGCACGGCCAGGTGCCGCCCTCTGGGTTTTGATCCTGCCAGTCTCTGGATTTCAGGACAACTGTTCAGTCAGACACAGCTGTGACGGACCGGCAAATAAGTCGGAGGTGATTAGATTGTGTGTGTACGTGTGTGTGTACGTGTGTGTCCTTCGCTCCTTGTAATGAGACATTATCGTAAGAGAGAGAGAGAGAGTGTGATAGAAATAAAAAACGCCAGGCCTCTATTATCGCGTCCTGTTTCTGTCATAGCCGTCTGACCGCCTCTGTCTGTGTGTGTGTGTGTGTGTTGCCCTCCCTCCCCCGCTCGCACTGTAATCAACAGGACTCCTCAAGTCTGAGTTGCAGGTGGACGCGTGGTGGCCTGAGGGGCCCCCCGGGGCCAAAAGCCTCAACCATGCCTGGAATTTCACCCGAGTGTGTGGCCGAGTCATAAGTCACCAAAACAGAAAAATAGTCTTGTCAAAGTTTTAATAACTATTCTGCTGTATGAAGAACGTGTCTGCAGGGGCCTTTTCCTGCTACAGGACTCATAACTCCTCAGATTCAGCTCACTCAGGATCCCAGATTTGAACCAAACTTTGGTCATGTTCAGTCTTTTTTTGGAGAAGTTTGAGTATTTTTGTAACCAACAATTGTACAACAAGCCCGACCGCCCCTCCCCCTC
>OMNV01016354.1:36147-68592 GCA_900303265.1 Brotula barbata | reverse complement strand
CTCCAGCCTTTTAATGGCTGTCCACAGTTGTTTCCTAGCTGGATCCCTGTGACGAATGGTCGTCGTGAGGACTCCCGTCTGAGTTCTCTGTCTCACCTTCAGAGATGGCTTGCATGGGTGCTGAGTAGAGTCTGCTGCGGATGCCGTAGCGGCTGCTGTTGGAGGGCGGGGGGATTCTGGAGCGGCCCTGCCTGGAAGCAGATGTGGGGAAGGATTTGGGGGAGAAACCCTCAGCATTAGCTTTGGGGTAGGGGCTGGAGATCAGATCTGGCCCTGACGCTGACTGCTGCTGCAGAGGGGATGTGGCCTCCTCAGACTGCCTGGGAGACTCCATGAGTGAATCTCCAGGAGATTTCGGAGTAACTGGGCTCTTGAGGATCTCTGTAGCTGACATGCGATAGCTGGATTCAGAGCGGCTGCCCTTTTTCAGCAGCAGAAGTTTGAACTCTTCATTGGAGGTGGTGGACTTTTTGGCATTCCTGTAGATGGGCCCGGGGGTTCTCTGTAGGCCTTGAGGGGTCCCTGTTGTCACCGGTGAGTTGGGGGAGCTGACAGTGTTGCTGGGCGATGATGCAGCACCAAGGCGGTTTCTCACCCCCAATTCATTGGAATCCTTCTTTCCCAAAACTTTCCTTTTGGACCTGACAAGGAAGAAATCCAGGTAAGAATCTCTGCAAACTTAAAATGACCTCTACAGAGACACTCATACGTCTGCAAAGGCCCAAAATGTCTCTCAATGATGAACTTTCACCCTGATCACCCCCACCCCACTGCATACTCGCCCTAAAGATAATCACATATTATGGCCTTAATATTCATCGTGATTGTTTGTTTGCACCTCACAGAATCAACGTCTCCTTGGCTCAATAATGGTGGTTGCTGTGTGTTTATATCCCTTTTTATATACTTAACAATGATTCTATGCATCCCAAACACATTTCTGTTCTCCAGCTTGGGATCCTTATCCTTACTGTGCAAACCAGTTGGATGATCACCTTGGGGGAGGTATGCATGTTTTTGAAAAAATATAAAAAGAAAAGAATCTCACAATTTTTCAACAAAAGGAAAATATCCTTTTCTGTGGATCCAGATCAACCACTAACTTTAAATTGGTTTTTCCCTGGCTGATTCCTCGCCTGACCAAACATTGCAGAAATAATTTTTCGAGTAATCCTGACGACAAACAAATGGACTCAACTGACACTTAACCTCCTTGGCGTAGGCTGCAGAGAGACTTTTATACTGAATGCTCACCTGTGAATCATTGCAAAAAGATCTTCTGTCGTTCGAGCCTTAGTGGGTGACAGAAACGCACCATCATCATCTGTCCTTGTCTCATCATTCAGCAGGGACACTGTAGTGTCACTTGTAGATTCTGTAAAGGGAAATTAGTTCACATTATAGACACAGTTACACTTTGCATATCCTATGGGACCTATAGGATATACAAATACCTCTAACTGTAATGTGCATCGCTGACGGATTAAGTACCTTTGCTGAAGTAATCCTCTGTATCTGGCGTGGACTCCTTGCTGTCTTGCAAGGCACTTTCGGCTGGAACACCTGACGACTCGTATTGCGGTTCTTTGCTACCGTCGTGGCTGGTCGTGTACGTCTGCAGCGTCTCTGCTTCAGAGCCAGTGACAGGCACTTCATCGAGACTCTCACATCTCTGGGGTGAATTTGGCAGAAGAGAGGCAGAACCTGGTACAGGTTCTTCATTCAACAGCTCGGGTCTTTGTGGTTGGAAAGACTCCGACTGTGAGCTGCCGTCCTCAGAGCAGAGGGAAGTTTCCACCGAGTCTCCCGAAGTGTCTCCTTCCTGACAGGAAGCCATCGGGGCAATGTCAGCGTCCCTCACACAGAGCTGCTTATCTGATGTGTCTGATTGGAATCGGAATGCTGTCATGCTGTCTAAAGGAACCGGACACTGTCTGTCCTGCTGGTTCCTCGCATCACTCTCATCTGAGGTTTCTCTACACACACCTGCAGGCTCTTCTTTTGAGACAAACTCACACAACTCCGGGGATTGTGCGTGGCTACATGAGTCATAAACTGGGGAAGTTGTGGAAAGTGAGCTAGTACAGGTCACAGTGGGACTTTTGAGGCTGGCTGTTGTATCTGCCTTGGTGTTATCTTTAAGATTAAATCCGTTCTCCTTACTGAAGGATCTCAGCTGCACTGAATGCAGCACTGTCGGTGTGATGAACAAGGCGTGGTTGTTCAACACCCCAGAATCAGACTGCAACATGTGCCTTGCCGACACAGCTTTCTGTTTGTTTTGGTGAAGGATTTGTATCTGGTTCCTGGAAGCTGAAACCTTATTGCCAACATTATGAAGGGCACTTAGGTCGAGGTGGGAGGGGGGTATGATTGGCAACTCCAGATCTGTGGTACAGGGCAAGGCCCCATCCCTGTAGGACAGAGATGAAAGAGAAGACTTCCTCTCTGGGACTTTGGGCTTCCTCTTGCCACTGGCTGGTGACAGGGGACCAGGGAAGAAGGCCGAGGGGAATAGGGATGTTGGGGTCTCTGACTGACTGGAGTAACCGCTCGATGGGCTTGCCAACCCTGCCAGCTTCTCTGGGGATGTTAGCTTGAAGTCTCCCTCTACTGACGGAAGAGAGGGAGTGGTGGACCTGGACCCTGATTGGGATGTCTGGGACTCTGAACTCTCCTGTGACTTCATGCATTCAATGACGGTTGTGCCTGTAGCTGTGCTGGAGTTTGACAATGATCGATAGGGATCAGTGGATTTTAAGTCGTTCAGGAGCCAAAGATCTGCATAGTCTGACTGCACAACACCCCCGTCCTTAAAGGAATGTGCATCTGTGGAACTAAACACACCCAAGTCAGGTAGCTCTGCCGAGTCCTGAACCCCCCACACCCCGAGGGACTCTTGGACTAGTGGAGGGTTTTCAATATGAGGTGGGGATCCAGCCAAATCTAGCTGTAATTTCCTCTCCTTGGAAGACGATGAAAGTTGCTGCCCACACGTTAGCTTTGGTTCTTGCTTTTCGGGGATGTTTCCCTCGCTGCATATTTTCCTCAAGGATGAGCTCCTCCTGGGCGGAGACGGCTTCGCCTTTGGTTTTCTTAGCGAAAGGCAACGTCTCCCGAGGGTCATGTGACCACTTAATTCAGACATGCCATAGTCAGACCCACCGGCTGCATATGTATTATAAGTGAAGCTTTTGCTCCCTTTAAGACCGCAGTCAAAGTGCATGGAGGTGTAGTACCCTTCAGTGTCCTCAGAGTAGTGGGAGACCGTGTCTGCTTTCTCAGACAGCGGCTTGTCAGAAAAGCTGCTCTCACACGTGGCCATGCTGGTGAAGCTGGGACACCCCAGGCTGCTTTCAGCCTCTCTGCCCGGCTCAGGGCTGAAGTCCTGGGAACATGAAGGCTCTGGGTGGGGGTAACTCCACTCCGCTTCAGTAGGAGTGCTGACCCCGACTTCTTCTAATATGTCCATGGCTGTGGAGGAGAAGGAGCCTGCCCGGTGGGTCCTTAGGCCCTGAAACCTGTCCATGTGGTCCAGGATGAAGCTGTTCTGATCATCGTTGGTGTGAGTGGCAGCATTCAACGACAGCTCAGAGTCACAGTGGGACGACCCTGTGAGTGGTGGCGAGGCTGCTGGGGGGATTGTTTCTGAAGTCTGGGATGGGCAAGTGGAGCTGCTTCCACTCCAGTTCCCGCTGGAAGACTGGTGATCCTCCTTGTGATCCATCTGGCCTCCCAGCACCCCGGCAGCTGAGACGGAGTGGATGGGGCTGCTGAAGGTGTCCGAGCTCGATGAGATCTCGCAGCTTCCCATATCAGCCTTCCTGGGTAACTGGGAGCGGCTCCTCTCCATCCAGCTGTGCTCTGGACTCTGTGTGCGCTGCTGATACTTTAGGCTGCCCAGCTGGTGCTGAGGCAAAGTCTGCTCATCCAAGCTCTCTTCTCCATCCTTCAGAATCAACCCCACGGCAACAGGGAGGAAACCCTCTGCGTCAAAAGGGGAAAGCTCCTCCTCGTCTTCATAGCTGTCGTTCTGGCCATTGTCTCTCAGACAGCTCCCCTCTCGAGGCAAACTCCGCGAGCGCAGGTGTGTATCCACCGAGGCAGCGAACATGGCGTCGCTGCTGTCCGGCAGGGAGGAGATGTTACCTGCAGAGTAAGAAAGGCAGAGAGATGCTCCCTGACCCCTCTGGGCCCTGATCCTCCTCCGAGATGGTGCTCCTGAGATCAAAAAGTCTTCTGTCTGACAACCCGAGTCCCTGGTGCTGAGACGGCTGTCCAGGTCCTCATTGCAGGCTGTAATATCAGCACTGGAATGAACTATCACTGTCCGTTCTCTGGAACCAGGAGAGTCATCAGAGTCTGAGGGAGGGAAGGAGCACAAGGAGTCATGGGTAAGAAAATGCAGCAAACATACAAAAGAAATAACAACAGGCTCAATAATTTATAGTTCAGAAGACACAGTGCCAAATACAACATGGGCAACACGAAATGTGATGAGTCACTCAATATATAAATCTATATTGAATTTCCACTATGTGAAATTGCCAAGAAAAAGCAAATCAATAAGCAACTCATTACCACCGATTTTCATTGACATCCCTTACAACAATTTGTCAGTAAGAGGATTTAAGCAGAAGTTTAAACACAATCTAAGTTGCCTTTTATTACATATATTTATTACTCATATACTGTAACATATACTCCACATTTTCATATTTGTGAACTTCATCAGCACAAATCTGAATCAAATCTTCATCTATTTCAGTGATCGGCGGCGTGAGATCGCGGTACGTACCTAAGTCTTGCTGCACCTGTCTAGGAATACCGGCGACAGTCCTTCGTCTCCTCAGCTTCCTTCTCCTCTGAAGCACAGACTGTGAGTGAACAAGGGAGCAGCGCACACTAGCATCTCTGTCAAAGCCGATCCCTGCAAAAGAGACGGGACATCTGAGGAATCTTTGTTTCGAGGCGAGCGCAGTGATTCATCCTTTAAATCTCTCCTTTTACTGTTGTGAAAAAGCCAAAATACTCGATTGAAGCTAGTTATAGATTCTAGCAAAATGACGATCAAGAGTGGTGGACAACAATAGTCAGATGAAAATAGCTGCTATAGTAAATTCAACACTAACAGAATACTAACTAAGTCAGAATACGGGCAGGACTGAACTCCTCTGTCGCCATACATTAAGTTTGGGTTCGGTTTTGTCTTGTTGTGCTGCTTCGCTCTCACTGTGTGTTATGGCCATCATGTGATAGCTGCTTGTTCAGCTCCATAGCAATGGCTGGACTTTGCTTACAATGTGCATTTCTATCTAAACTGTCTGTGACTCAGCCAGTGTTGGCATGCAACTCTCCATTGACTCAATGGGACAGCGACTAAATAACATCGAGAAGGCCTTTTCACAATTTGGACAGAACTAATTGGCATTCATGTCGCAGCAACGAGCCTCTTTGCCATCGCAGGCACAAAGGCATATAAGCATGAGAAAGTTAATAGGGCACAAAGCATGACTTGCACATTCTAAATGATTTTATGAAGCGTGATAATGGGCTGTTTTGCACCCGATGAGGTTTCACTTGTGACGACGGGATTTCAGGCTTTTTGCAGAAATAGCTCACTGGACTGTGCTATACACAAAAAAATACTATATTAAAGCGACTAGGAGTGCCAAAATCACTGAAGGATGCCGTACGTTAAGGCTACTGAGAGGCTATAAATAAGTTAAGAGAAACAATGGCTCTCAGAAAAAAAGGAAAAACCTGTAAAACAACCGAGTCTTGTTTTTTATCAACATGGGTCACAACCTGGTAGGTGTTTTCAGAGGTCATGTGTCTGTATGCGACACAAGATAAAATTTCACACGCTGAAGATTGCTGTCCAATCCAAACACAATAAAATAATACAGATATAAAACACTGTTTACCAGTGACATTAATGGGGATGACACACGAGGTGATCACTTGAGAATTGCTTTTCATTCTTTCCTCTGGGGTGGGCAGCGGCAGGGCTTTAGACCAGTTAGTCTGCTTGTCCAAGGTGGAGGGGATGTTAAGGATAGGAAACTTAGACCGGTGGCCTAAAGCCACCCCTTCGGTGTCGGGGTCAGAGGGCGCAGCCTGGAACAGATGGATATTTGCATGTTAGGTGGCATTAGAAAGTGAGAATGGTGCTATAGAGTTTAAGGGGAAAGGGTATTTGCACTGATTCAAGTCAGGGATTACAGTGATATAGCAGTAGATGATTAAATATAGAGATTGAAGTTTATTACCCGGAAGCAAAGAAGTAAATCAATACACGCGGCCTATCAGGAAGTAAGTTGAACAGCACGGAATCCATTAAATACTGGGAATAAAAGGCATGCCTCAGAGAGAAAAGATAGCATAGGAAACATTCCAAGAACACTTATTACAGTTTTCATGCACAATATAAAATGTGACCAGATCATTTGCAATAAGAGATTGCGTTGATATATAAAAAAAATTTTAAAAACAATTTTCCTTGGACTCACCGACTACAACCAGCCAAACAACCGACAAAAACATCCACAGCTCAAAAACACCATTGAGATTAGTCTCCTACATGACACATGACATGACAGACAAAATACCTCACGTCCTACCTCTGATCCAAGAAAATGAGCCGGCTCCTTAAGTATCCCTCAACAGCCACTGACAAGCGGTGTAAGCAGTCATTTTTAGTTATTACGTGCTGCTTTGGAAAGGCTGAAATCTTATGTCATGCTCTGACAATCTACAACTGCTACGAGTCTGCACAATACGCTCTGCTGGCATATTTGAGGAAAACGTTGCACGCTGGATTTCTGCTGAGCTTCAACATCTTCACACTCATTCCAATGCACAGTCCTCCCCTTGAAGAGTTCCAGAGAGGCAAGGTCATTTTTCTGTGGACTGCTTCGTTCTTTACAAGTCATAAATCAAATAGGCTCCAAAAAAACTTATACCTCACTGTTAAATGAATTTAGTCATTTTAGTGCTTACCTTTAGATTGCTACAGAGGCACATGCGAAACTGAGAGGGATTCTCAGGCTGAACTGGTTCCCACCTCCACAACTCAACCTCCCACCCCCATTTAAAACTCCCCAGCCTTTGTGCTCTGTGTTCCCAGCAGACCAATGAGACCCTGACAAAACACTAGCCACAAAAGAAACTGGTTTCCTTGGAAACTTCTCCAACTAGTGAAGAAAAAAAATCAAAAGAAGACCATTTACAGATGATTTGTTTTGAGAAATAAAAGGCACATCGGTTTCAGGAGTCTCAGAGAGAGGAAGGATTAGCGAAGGATAGAAGAGTGCTGGAAGTGAGAAAGAAAGAGAATGAGAGGTGGAACAACAGAGAACACGAGTGGAGACATACAAGGTGAAGAAGAGAGGGGAGGAGGCAGTCAAAATTTTTGGCAGTGGCCTGTCTGAGGGCTGCATTCTTCACAGCAGGCTCTGAAAACGATATCATATATGTTGGAAAAACAGCAGCAGTTCTGCCACAGAGTGAAAGACAAGGCTGTCAGCTCTTTGCATAAGGAATAGCTGTACGGAAACCACAGCACAGAAGGATCATGGGTAATCACAGGCGTGAGCTTCGAGACCGTATCATTACAGGAAGCCAGGCTGCTGGGCGGCTGCAAGCGTGGCCCTCACACACACATTCCAAACATAGTGTAGCCGACTATTTCTAAGTCTGGTCCTTCATATCAACAAAAAAACAGTAACTGAGTCTATGACCATGTGGCATGACAGGTCTAAAACTTCTTCTTCTCTGGCCTAACAAATGTGCTTGTATGACCCGTATGAGGAGGATTTGGGTGGGGCAGTGTTAGGAGCTGAACGGCCATGCATTTAAAAAGAGCTGGTTTATGTAAATGAGAAAGATTGGAACAAAGAACAGGCAAGAAATTGTGAAATAATGTTAGGAAGATCACACGGGAGGCAGGAATCAGGGAAGGGACCAATACCTTTCTGCTCCAAGGAGAGAAGTGGCAACAGTCGGTGGGGGAGGAGGAGTGGGTGGATTCGAACTGAATTACAGGGCAAAAACAAAAAGACAACAAATACAAATGACAGAAATAAAAATATGAACACTTAGAAACACAAAGGTACTTAACGTGATCATACATGTGAAAAAAACAGCAACGGCACTACGGAAACCACAATGAGGAGGAACATGTTGACATGAAAATACATTCCAGGAGAAAGGAGCTGAAAGGAAATCTGTTCTTCAAAGCTTCTGGATTAAATTAATTCATCATTAATTCATCTGAAGAAGTGTGGATGTAACGCATTACACATGCAGCCCGCTTCCCTAATGAGCTCTGTTTATACAGCTGTGCTGTTGCATCTGTAACAAAACTCGATGGCTGAAACATTTACATAACATACACCAGAAAAATGTGCGTTCGCTATTGCTCTTCAAAAGGAACATTGTTACATTGGAGGGACACATGCAACACCAACAATTATGGAAAATACAAATGAATTGATGCATTGATTAATTATACATGTAAGGACTTCAATAAAAAGGAAGGACAATAAATGCCACACGCCTGCGAAGAGAGTCGAAGGTTTGTTTATTTTGAATAGTGCATTCAGTGTAGAAATGTTTAGGCCGTTGTTCTCACCGTACTCAAGTGGCTGCCCCTCTGTTCTTTCTTCTGGAGGTTGTGTGGTGACGGGTACAAGGGCATAGGGGGCACCGCAGAGATGGAGATGGTCACTCTCCGCTCCCTGCTGCCTGACGATTTCTGCTGGGGATCTGCATCAAGAGACATAAAACTCACCGTAAATATACATTGTGTAGATGCAGAATCTGAGTTGAAAGAGGAAAAGATTGGAGGGACAAGGACAGACAGCACATGCATGTTAACAATGTGAAAAAAGAACAAATGCAGTTAAGTTTGTCCAACTTTTCCTCTGAAGTTTTGTCAGTTTGTCCATCCCATACATGATTATACTATAAATAATCCAATACAAGCAATGGCCTGAAATGACCGTAGAGGAGAGTCACTATAGCGAACCTGGTTGCAGTTTCACGGTAAGAAACACTAGAGGGCAGAATGACACAACTATTCTACCAAAATCCAAAACAAGCTGCAGACCTGCATGCCAGGGGGCATTAATCCAGGTGGCTTGTGAAATGAAACAAGCGAAAACATGAGATATTTTAATAGAGCATGTGAAGAGGAGGAAAGGTAGATAAATTTGGACCAGGATGAGAGAGAGAGAGAGAGCGAGAAAGGAGACATATGTTAGACATGGACTCCTGTGTGTCTGGACTGAGAGTTTGAGAGGTGCCAGGGGTCTCACCTCGGTGCAGGGCCCACAGGCTGAGCTTGGCCTGCCTGTGGAGCTCTTCTACACATGCTGGCCGCGTGGAGGGGTGGAAGACGTTCCTGCGATGATGCCAGGGCGACTGGAAATGTGAGGTCAGTTTGCTCTCCACATCCAGGTTGGACACAGCTATCAGAGAGAGACAACACAAGATATACTTTCAAAAACTCCATACCAACACGAGTATATGACCTCTTGTGACGCACAATACGACAACTGATCACACAAACACACACAGGATTTTTGTCTGTACTGTGATTGATTAGGGACTGCTGTATCCATGTATACGTCTTGTTATACATTTTTACCTCAGAGTAGGAGGGAGAGTCCAACAGGAAAGGAAATGCATGTGCACGTCTACTCAAAACAGGAAACACACTCCATTTAAAGTGCAGCGTGCCAACCATTACACCTAATGAATGTTAAACTGATCCATACATGCACAAAACCATCTCACCAACCTTTACACTCCTAGATTTACCATATCTTGGATTTAACACACACTTCCTGAATCAGGGCTGGAATGCTGTATTCTGATTCTTCACAACTGTTAAATCTTTGTTTTCCTTTCTCCTCCTGTGACTCCTATTACACACGTGGCAAGAAACTTTGAGCAATATACTGCAATAACCATATATGATAATGAATTAACCTGCGATTGTTTCCCTTAATTTCCATACTCTCGGCTACTGTTTAGTCACTGCCCGCAACCCAACCACATTATGGTTTCATGTGGTCTATAATGACTTTCTAGCTAAATGCGGTTGAGCATATTGCACTAAATGTATTGAAATGAGTGTATGCCAAAAATCACAGTGGAAATGGACCTCTTTAGAAACTCATTTTATAAGAACGCAGCACTATTTTCATCTCGGTGACAGTCCTGACTAGCTTTCATTTACTAAACACTGAAATCATCAAGGAGCAGCTTGTCGAGCGTCCGTTTTTGCATATTTTTGGTCGTAAAAACCTTCCAGTTTGGACAGAGTATCAGGTAACTCCACATAACTCCACAGTGTCTGACAAATGTAACTAATGAGCTTTCCATTGCACTGACAATTTGGGTGTGCGCATGGGTGTAGTGTGCATGGATATTCATGGATATTCTTAAGGTTAACAAAGAATGACAGAAAATAACCAAACAATTTCAACCAGTGGTTCTCAAACTGTGGTGCACTAACACTACACATGCCAGCTGGCTTTCTAAGCTTGCGTAAATTGATCTGAAACCTCATAATCTTTGTCTGTTTCTCAGATAAAGCGTATGTCAGTGGGATCAAAGTTGAGGCTGAATCAACAGTCAGATATTAGAGCTGAAAGCCTGAGAGAGAAAAGCAGGGCTAATCAGATACCCCGATGCTACCAGGACAATAGCCTGTTTTCTAATGCCACGCTATTACTTTTAGTCAGACAATGGGGATAAATGGAACCTGATACCATGACTTTCATCCTCTAAACATTGACCAGTGGCTGCAGTAATCTCACCGCTCCCCCTAACACCTCCTCAGGTTACACCGAGGTAGCCCAGCAGTTCTCAGATTACAAAAGGAGCATGTGACGCTTTGTGTTGATGTTTAATCGGATGTCGGTTGAATGAAAAGACAGTAAAACTGATTTAGAAAGGTACATTTATCTCAGAGGTAGAAATGAGTCCTGGTGAAGTTATGAACTAAATCCTTGGTCCCTTCTTTCCATCCACATTCCCTGGTTTCTTTCCTTCTTTTCCCCTTCTTCATACCTGTGTTTCAGATTTTTCTTTCTGCCTGTCCATCTTTATTTTCATTTTCCCTTCTCTTTTTACCCAGCAGCCACACTCCTGTTCTTTGTAATGATTACTTTTGACTGCTTTTCCTCCTACTTATGACTACTTTTAATAATGATACATTTTTCTGCTATTGTTACTACTCCCTTAGTTTATATTTTGGTTACTGCATTTAAAATTTAATGGAGAAAGTGTGGACTATTTTGGAAAAACAAAGAGAAACTAGTGATTAAGTGTTGTTGCTTTCACATAAATAAATCCATTGAGTAGCTTCTTTTCCCCCGCTACAAAAATGAGGCTCTCCTATACAGAAGTGCAATAAATAACCAGAATGCTGCACTAAAGCCTAATCGATATCAAATATGTGTCACCACTGATATAAACAACAAAAATGACACACATAGTACAAGCTTATTCAGTGAGAGCACCAGTGGAGACCAATCTAGGTCAGAATCTTAATGGATGCTGCAGCCTTGTTGGGGTACAACATGAGTGTGTTTTTCACAGCAAATCTGCTCATGGGTTTCTTTTATGAGTTTACAACACAATAAACACGAGTATAGTATTACATCTGACATAGTTTATGGTATATGGATAACCCAGCATAAATCAGACAGGGAGTGGTGTGAGATAAATTGTTACATGTATATGGGAGAATCCTGGCAATATTTTAGGGATGCTGCTGTCTGCCAGACAACACATCTGTCATTCTCTTCCTACCTGGCTGACATCTGGAGGCGTGACCTTGACCTGGATGTTTTATGCAGTGATACTCTGTCTGACCTTCATGTCTGCTGGAAGTGTAACCACATAGCTTTGGCCGAGCGGGCCTTGGCTTTGCTTTGTAGTCCAGCCAGAAGCCAGCTTTGGATTCAAGAGTTCTACTCCTCGGTCTTGATTGCAAACAAAGACCAGAAAGAGGTGGCGTGCAGGCCCTGTACCCGTCCCTGTGTAACATTTTGTGCACTCCTGTTTTTGATCAAAGCCTCCCCAGGTGCCTGCCACGTTGCAGACACTTGACTCTGACGAGACACTTTTATTTTCCTCTGTGCGCTCTGTTTTGTGTCAAACTGCTGCATACATTAAAAGTTCCTCTGGCAGTGCTGCTACTGTGAGTGCTCTGGGATTACAAAAGAACAGCGTCTTTCCAACAAACCACTATTGTTGTGTTTCACAATAAATCATTATTATGCCACGAAACAGTGGAGTGATTCCATACTGGAACAAATCAACGTACAATCAATAATGTAGGTCTGTCTCAAACCGAGTTTTATACTAATTTTACTAAAACTGCTTATTGTCTAAATTGAAGCCTTGTCAAAGTTTTGTGTGCATGTACACATATTGAGATACGCAGGATGTACATGCAAAGCCCAAGATGGGTTTCAGTGAGTGACTCATTTGGTTAGGCCACAATGTTACCATGACTTATATTCAAAGCATTGAGAGCATTAACTGGTCCCACTGCGGCTTTAACTCAGATCACTGGATTCAAAGTCCAGAATGCTAACCATTACACCATGGAACCAGACATTAAGAAAAGATATTGTGATCATGTGATAAAGGATGTTGGACCATTTTGTGCTTTGTTTGGGCTGTGAATTGCAGCTAAGAGCACTCAAGTATGATAGTAGTAGCTGCTCTATTATGCTGGGAGAAGAGAAAAAAAACTTCCCCCTGCAGCTATGAATGCTGTAGGTGCGATCATTGCATGTCACAAACATGTATGCACGGTAATCCGCAATCTAAGGAAAACCTGCAATATATCAAACTTGTGAAAGCATGACAAATTATGATGTGATTATATTGTCTTTGTGGTGAGATCAGGGAGCTGATGGGTGATTTGAGCTGTCTGTCTGTGTTTGTCAGCCTGCTCCCCTTCTTGCCTCCCCACTGAGATATGAACTGTTGGCCTTGCAATGTGGCACGCCTGGTAGTGACGCCTCCAGCAAGCCAAAAAATGACACAGACGCAGACTGCGCTCTCTCTGCCCGACGCCATTCCTTTTTCTCTGTCTTTTCCTTGCTAAAAACTGGCTAATTAGAGTCTCCTTCCACCCCAGTGACATGCATAAACGCATCAAAGTGGCTTGAGGCCTGTCTGTTGTGTCCATACGGGGAAACCCTTAAATGGGAGAGCAGTGGTCAGCTGTTACCCCACATGAGCCCAAAGAAAACACAGCAGTCGTCCATCATGTCACTGACCTGTCTGTGTGCTTTCTCTTTCTATCACAGCCAGGATGAGTGATCTTAAGCGTGGCCTTACTCAGCCACAACAGAGATAAGAGACAGGGACATCTCCTCAGGCAAATTCTCCTCCGTGAATCTTACTCCAATAATTCATGAAATTCATCGGAGTTGCCATATTGTTAACTTCCACTTTATATGGAAATGAAATCTACCAGACTTTCCACTGAGTTTTTGAGTAGTAGAAGAACCTTCTTCTCTTCCTTACAGACTTCCTCTCACTAGAACAACAGTGTGAACTCTGCTGGGGGTGTAAAATCACCAGAGTCTGTTATCTGAACCATGACAGTCTATCAATCTCTCTTTTTCATCATCTGCAGCAGGATCCTCCCCTTTATAACCTCACTATCAGCCCAGCCCTCCAGGCCGGAGGACAGGGGATGAAAGCCTCCAGACTGCCGTACCTTATAATTTACACAATATTGGCCCAGACAGGAGCCAAGCCAAACCCCTTCAACCCACACTCACACTCTCACACACCTACAATTTGCCCACGGCCTGGGAAAACACAGCCGCCGGTGTCACTCATTTGGTCACATTTAGATGAGAAAAACGTCTCCTTCAGCATTTCATCCTTAAAAAAAAAATAGGATAGCATAGTGTACTGTGCTCAACTCTATGCACGTGTGAAGGCATAGAATCATGGAAGAATTTGCACATTTGAGCATGTTTTCTTCTCAAAGGTTTTAAGCTCATTTCACCAAACACAGAACTTCCTTGGTGAGCTTTATGGTTTGGAAAATGCATGAATATCAACGGTCCACCCATAGTTCTACATCACCACAAATGAGATTCTTGCAAAAGAACACAAACAAGATTTGTTTTTGCTCAATAATACAATATAGACTAATTAAGTAATTCAAATAGGCACCTAATATGCACACACTTACTATTACAATGCTCCAATAAACACGTAATGCGGCTAAAAATTGTGGCCGATGATGCAAAATCGTGTCACTGAAACAGCAGTCGCGCCACATGGAAGTCCTGTACATGCCATCCAAGTAAATTATACAGTACCTTTGGATTTGAGTGTAAGGCAGCATCCCAGAGCCATAACAGATCTGTGTGGCTTTAACCATGAGTCAATGAGACCTCCAATCATCAGGTAGTCCACATGTGTCTGTCCTCTCTGTCTGCCTCACAAAGCCATGTCCTCAGAGTGACATCCTTCAACTGCTTCTGCCACACTGACCTACAACTCAACTGGAACATCTGCTGACCTGCTCACACTCCTCCCCCAAGCCCCTGTCCCCACTAACACTGGGTACAGATGGTCTAGCCAGGCCCCGACTTGGGCGACCACTAATCTGTTTTTGGCCTGCTAGAGGAGGGTTGGAGTGTTAATCCCGACTGCTGAAACAACACAGGTTTGTTTAACCACAATGCAGGGTGTAGAGGAATGCCAAAGGATGCAGAGAGCTGTGAATACTTGCATCTGTAAACACCATAAAATGTCAAGTACCAGACAGTTGTGCTGTGATTCAAAGTCTTTGAAACAATCACTAATTCAGAGTTTTGTGTTATAAATGAAAAACAAACAATGTATTCGTAAAACAATGAGTCTTATTAAACTATTCATCTCTTGCAAAAAATATGAAAACTATAATTTGCAGATTAAAGGTGAGGTGCACCTCTGTGTATACTGCAGCACAACAACAGAAGTAATTGCCACTCACCTGAATCATGCAGGGGGAAGAAAAGATAATTATAATAAACAGATATTAGTTAGAGTGTAATATATACTGTATATATATTAAAAAAAAAATCACAAACTCTCTTTGCTGTTGTTCAAAAAGTTGCCATGAAAATCCTGCCTTCCCAGCGACCGTTGGTTGTTGCTGGAGAAAGTCTCCTCTGAGGTCTGATTACTAAAACACAAAGAGCAGAATGCCAGTCGGCACAGAATAATACTGTCTACCCGGTAATCCGCTCTGAGCCCACATCCTCTAACCTCGATGTAGCTGCTGCTGCGGCTGACCCGCTGGAGCAGGTGGAGTAGAAGATTGTTTACATTCAGGAAAGAGCCAAGGCGACAGCCTTCACTCATACTGAGATGCTCTGCTGAGAGAAAGATTGTGTGGAACAACTCCAAACACTTCCAATCTGATTGAAAGGGTAATTACAGCATGTGCATGTCAGGAATGTTTCCAAAAATTATGTTCATCACAAATCATCTGAAATGATTGTTCTAGATGATGGATATATGATACTACATGATATCTGGTCAGACATTGGATCACAGATTAACCCTGGGGGTCTGTGTTGTACCTGCCTGTACACGATTCGCTTTGGGTGAGAGGCGGAATACAACGGACTATTTAAGTTGCAAACACGTCAGCGGTAAACTGCTGAGAAACTTCTGAGTTTCTTGGATGTCTACAGCCCTTCTGGGACGATGTTCTTTGGACAGCCAAGACAAAAAACTGGACAACAAAGTCTCATCTCAGCTGTGAAGCGTGGTGGTGGAAGCGTTATGGGTTGGGGCTGCTTTGCTGCTTCAGTATCTGGACAGCTTGAAGTCATTGAAGAAGAATTTAATCGCAAATAGGAGTTTTTTACAGGACAATTTCAGGGTAAGGGTGTGTTATCTTAACATAGACATAAATCAACAACATTAACAAGTCGGAATCCAGACAAATGCTTTTTTCCCGCCTATTCTATTTTATTGGAAGAATATGTTCAACCAAGAAGCCGTTTCTAGCTGAAACTCAGTGTTAGGGGAGGACTAGAACCCTGCTGTCCTGGATTGTGTGCTCTCTTCTCTCTCCTGCCTCCAAACCCAAACTGTGAAGGACAGGGACGCCACGCCTATGTAAATGTACGCTCTCTTACACCTCACGTGGAGCTTTGATGTGGGATCATAGAGCGGCCTCTGACCTCTTTGCTGGGATGTGATACTGGGAACATAGGAGGCCAATGGGGGGCTGAATGAGCTATTGTTGCAGCCTGATGCTGCTCTCAGCTGCCTCAGGTGTCACAGCAAAGAGGTGCAACCGTGTAATCAAACCACTCGTACAATTACTGAAGTACTTTACTGGCCCTTAGAGCCACTCATTCATTAAGCAGTTAAGGAAGGAACTATAGTACAAAGACATCAGTACAAAGGAAGGAACTATAGGTACATCAGTACAACGTAATTTATTACAGAAAGTCTGTGACATGGAAATCACATTCCTTCTGTTAAAAGTCTTTCTTTGGAGTATGATATCACCACAGCCGGCAAAGTACTGCAGGTGTCTAAAATTACCCGTGTTTAATTGCAGCTCACTAACTCTGCTTGTATTTCCTGACTTGAGGTGAAAACGTCAGTAGGCGCTTGTGGTGCCACAAGCCCACACACGAAAAATCGTCTGGTGGTGAGATTAAATCATAGTTGTGCCTCATGAGATATTGGTATTCTCTCAGATTCTGGATCAGTGCCTAGACCGCCAAAAATTCTCTGTGCTCGGGTGCCGGGAGGTACAGCTGGGGTGGGACTGTAGCAGTGTGTGAGGGAGGAAGAGGGAAAAACCCACAGACACCAGCATTTCCAGCGTACAGGAATAAATGTATTGTCTTAATGCTGCAATTAAAAAGAGAAAAAAAGCAGCGTCTTGTTTATGATGTACTCTGCCTGTTCTGTTCAGTATCAATATCCGCAACTTCTCATGAAAAAGTGTTCTGACAGCGGCCCCATTATGGTCACCTGAAGCTCCTCACTATTGGTGGCGAGAGACAAGATCAACAGAAAAACACTTAACATATTCACAAAACCCACATGACTTAAAACCTGGATTTCAAAGCTTCCCTTTGGTGACACATTTCCCTGGAGAGCTATAAAATGTCTTTTGTTTAGCATATTCATTTCTCAAACACACGCAGTCTCGCGAACACAGCCGGCTTTAACCACTATGACTTTGAATTATTTAGCAGATTGTTTGAAGACATTCTGCCGATGGGACATTTCCTGACACTGAAATCATCCTGAATATCACCCAGTATTTAGAGTTGGAAAAGAGGAGCTGTGTACTGTCGAGATTTGTTTTTTCAGATGGTTCACATTACCACAACAAAGAGCATCAGCGGGATTGTGGTGTGTTGGAAATACTTTCCATTTTGAAGCCTCCAGAGTGGCACATATCACTGGCTGGGCATATTGCCAATGGGAAAATCTCTCAATTTGGAGAGAGAATATGGATGCACACTGAGTTTTAAGGAAATATAGAGATTATAAAAATGCCAGACATTGAAATATATCTACATGACATTTACAGCTCTGTTGGTGTGCATGTAAACACAGTGAGTGATGTTCATGTAAAAGAGGACATATTGTGCTTTTGGTTTTTTTTCCATTTTTTAAGCCTAATATAGTAAAATTATGCTTAACTTTAAGGAAAATGAATAGAGTAAAACAAGCCCATAGGCTCAGCCACACAGCAGTGAGGTTGGAAGAGGATCAATATGTTTTTTGCATGTGTAATTACAGCAAAAGTTTCGAATTAGACGGCTAAATGAAAAATAAAAATATGGACTATACACACCCTTTCATGTTTTGGACCAGACCATTCTCTCTAGGCTTTTAATTCCCACAGACCAATTACTGGCACCTGTTTTCAATGGAAATGTTTGCAAATGCATGATTTACAGGTACAATCACAACTATCCCTGCAATTACATTTAGAGACCAGCAAGAAATCATATAGTAAAAGTAGAAAAGCAAATTTATTACCGTCAGATTTCCTGGCTCTTCATACAAACCCTGCAGACCGCTTTTACTCTAATAATGGCTTTATTCCCAGAGCTGGTGCAGGTTACATCACACGTTTAAAGCTCAGTTAAGTGAAACATGATGTTGCTGAAGAGTTACAGCAGTCAGGGTGGGTTGGTCTCCACTTGGATACTCCCAGCATAGCAGGAAAATGGAGTTCATGTATTTATGCAACGCAAATTAATCACAAGCCGCACTGAATTGCTCAACTGGGAGAAGCGGGGCTTTCCACTGTAATGGCAAGTTCATTAGTGTGAAAATTTGATTTATACGACACTTCATTACTTTATCAGTTGCAGTGAAAACAACTGGAAGATATTCTCATCATTTGTTCTGATTAAAAAGACAGAGGAAACTCATTCACACTCATTTGCTGATGAGGAACTCAAGTAAGCAACTGCTGAATAAACCATACATCCAGACCCCCTGTTTGCCAGCATCTGTTTTGAGACACACTTGTGGAACAATGAAGAGAAAGGCTCCCGCATGACAAAGAAACTGTGAATGACAGCAATACCCAGATAACAGAAGTGCTCATTTCATTTTTCTGACTTTTATTTGCACACTCAGTGTGGGTCAGCATGGGTCAGGGCCTGTATTCAGGTTGTTTTCCCTCTTGACCTCTACACACCTCATTATAAGGTCTGGACACAGACCGGGAGGTCAGCTGACATCAGTAAAGTAAATCACCGACTGATTGCCCTACACTCATTCACTCGCTTTCTGCCACGGTTTTAGGATAAAAACAACCCTTGTAGTTTAGTCCTTATACTGGATATTAGCTTTGTATCCATATGAATAAGTGCATTGTGGGTTTTACTGCAATTACTGCTCTGAGACAATGTGCTTGGACATAAAACTCCTCCTTCAGACTAACCTTTGCCCAGAGGTACAATTATCAGTATCTATTCTTCTTCAGGGATGTTAATGCACTGCATGTGAGAAAAAAAACATGCCAAAAGTAAAGCAATGAAACAGGCTATCCTGATGAATATCATTAAAATTCCCCCAACTCTCTCAATAACACATACTTCATTTTACAGTGCTGTACTCCTGATTGGAGGCCTCTCGTGGGCTGTAGGGCACCCTCTCATATCACCTCATTTTACGGTCTTTGAGGTCACAGCTGATTCCTATTGGGCTGTAATGGCTCTCCCGCTGAGCTTGGCCCAGGTTCTTGCTTTCCCCGTCCTTTTGAAGTACGCAACACGCTCGCGCACAGCTTCTGGAGAGGAGGAAGGGGTGTGTCGGGGCTGGTCTGCGCTGAAAAAGCTCAGCTCTATAAGGTTTCCATACCCTCCAGGTAGACCTGGGCTATTAGTCTCACAAATGAAAATGTGTGCCCTTTGACCTTTTGTTCGGTCGGCCTAAGAAAAGCAGGAAGGTGGTTTGCTTTCCTGAAAGCGCGGGCAGAATTAACCGTAAGGTAGAGGATCATGAAAAACCTTGAAGTCAGAACAAGGGAAAAAGTAATGTGAGCCCTCTCATCGTCTGCTCCGTCAACACGAGCCCAAGTACTTACGGGAATAAAGCTGCATTTTAAAAGGTGAAACAAAAGTGTTTTCTGTGTGGCCAGACAGGATGAGCAGAGGAGGGCTGAATTTACCTTTCCATTAGTATCAAGCCAAGGAAAGCAAAAAAAAAAAGACTGGCGAAGCAGATTAGTCTTTCATCAGCATGTTTCTTTGCCAAACCACCATGCTTCATTGAGCATTTTGTTCCCTCATGTCACTCATATATAATGAATAGTGCAAAAGGTTCCCTCCATCCTGTAGATGTTATGAGGTTATGTAATGTCCAAAACACACACCATTCACATGACACTGTAATTGCGGGGATTAAATTATATGATATACTGTACATCAGTTTGAACATTTTTTTTCCATTAGACCAATTAGACTTAAGATGCAAACTTACTAAACCGCAGCAAATTGCCGTCAGGGACATTAAATTTTGTAGGGTGTTAACAACCACTTAGGATTTAAACTGGCACAGCCGTGGTCGTGTCGCTAATAAAGATTTGTCACTGAACAGACTTGAGGAGGACAGCGCCCTGAACAGGCTGGGCATCTGACCGAGGAAATATGAGCCAGATAGTGTTCAAAACCGGAACCTCAGCTGACCTATGATTGATCATAAAAATCAAAATGTAATAAACCTAATAACAAATGCTTTCTGTGGACAACTAATTAATGAGAGGATGAGGGGATAAGAAAAGACATTTGAATGGTATAGTATATCATTATACAGTATGTAATATTGCTGCTGACGTGTCTTCACTGTTGATTGATTCGACTACTTGAATTATTTGGAGCCTCCTAGATCAGACAGTTAAGGAGTGTGAACAATGTACCAAGTAAGGCCTAACTTCAACACTGATTTGGCACAACAGGCATGAATTACTGGAAAAGGACAATAACTGTTTTTTAGTAAGCAAACAAAGAAATACATTTTATGGATTCTGAAGAGGGTTTTACAAAATTACGGAGGCGAAATCTCTCACATGTAAACAATGACCCTGTGACCTGTGCTGTTGGCCCGATGTACGCAAGACTATGCAGACTGTTATGTAAGTGTCTGGGCAGTTTAATCACAGAAGTTTTTGTCCACGCAGTTTCCTGTGTAAACACTCAAGTGCAAGTCTCAGGCTTTGGTTTCAGCAGTTTACTGGAATCACTCACCGCTCACAATGAGCACAATAAGCAGAACAGACAGCCTGTGAAGGGAGAGAAACACAACGAAAAAAGGAAAAAGGAAACCCAGAGAGCCGACACAGGGAAAGGTGTGGTTTGGAAAGAGACAACGAGTGCAAAGTTTTTAGTCGGACAATTGCAATGGAAACCTCTCTTTCACTGACAAATATGGTCAGACTGAGGTCAGTTTTGTAGACCATGACCTGTGTCTGTATGTGGGAAAGTCATTAGGAGGGAGTGGCATTAAGCTGAGCTGGCAGAGCTGAGTTGGGCTTCGGTCACCGCTCACGTATCCTTGGCCAGCCTGGCGCACTGACATGATTCAAACCAGAGAGGCAAACTAAAGGCATCCTTGGCCTGGCTGGCTCAGCACAAACCAAAAGCTGGCAGGAAGGACGGCCATGCTGGGAGCAGCGCTTTTCATGGAAACAATAGAGAATCAAGCTCACACCAGTTGCTTTTGGCTTCCACCACACCGTTATAGCCCCCAAACACACAAACATTCCATGAGGTGTTGGAGTTGGCCAACGCCGTTTATTCCTCAGTTCAGTTAATAGGATCATTAAGGAATAAAATCTTATAACAAAGTACCACGTAGCAAACGACAGGCTTATCCAACTGATGTAAGAAAATCTGATTAAAAAAATAAATAAATACAATGGAGTAGAATGTATGCCGTTTAGGACATAGAGAAACCAGGAAACAGCTGCTGAATATCAGCCTGACACACAACCCCACCCCCGCATCCCTCCCAGGACACACAGGGAGTGTATGTACCTTTCTATTGTTATCTGCTCTGAATCAGCACAATGCGGAAATAGATATTCATACATGGTGATGCTCTATTAAAATGTAACCTGCTGGGATCTTACTGTATATACTGCTTTGGGAGATGGGATGGGTTTTGCGAGACAGAGAGAGCTTGTGGTTATTTGGGTGTGTCGGGAGCTAGTATTGTGTCCGGTCAGCTGTGGTAAATGAGGCTAAAACAGAGAGCTGCTTGTTTACTTACTAGTGAGTGTGTGTTTGCATGACTTCGTAAGTTGATGGAATCTTGAAATGGTGACACATCATAAACACATGCACGCAAATAACCAAAGGGCGCTATTGTCCTTATCATTCTAAACTCCATGGAAACAAGCAAAATAACATGGAGACACGATGAAACGAATTTGTGCTCTCACACAGCTAACCCTGCCTAAAAAATAAAGGCAAAAAGTAAAAAAAAATATGGCCCGGTTGTAAATGGATTTATTCTGGTATACTAACGTCACAGTCAGAGTAACCTCTGAATGCATTTCCTCAACAGGTGGACTTTCATACTGGGATTACTCAAAGCCTCACAAATGTTCCCATATTCAGCCACAGTACAAACAAAAAACTGGGGTATTGAGTGCATGTTATGAATGTTGCATGAGAGGAGATGCCCTGCAATTGTAAACTGAAACGACACTTACCTATTGGTCATTAGAGGGAATCAGCAGGGTGTCAGGAAAAACATGAAAAAGAAAGAAAACAGAGAATATTAGTTGGCTGCTGACCAAGACAATGTAATACACAGTGTCTAGGATTGCAAATTGTAGCGGGGTGTCTAAAACACACAGTAGCTGCATTATAATCATGTTTGCTTTACTGCCCCACAGAAGAGAGCCCCATGCTTATCAACCATTTACTGCAAGGAAGTACCGAGCAGGAACTGAATATCGTCACCTCCGTCTAATCACTAGACGCACGGTCCCTGAAGTGTTTCCCTTTGACACAACTTTTCTGTACAGATGCCAGACTCATGCCCCTGACTGTGCACCGCTCACATGTCGACAGCCTCACTGCCAATCCAGCTCCATCCTTGGAGGAGGAGGAGGGGGGGGGAATTCTGTCAGAAAAATAAGGCGAGTGTTGAGTGCAGCCCGAGGAAAGAGAGGCCTGAGCGCTGAAGAGCTCGCTGCCCCTGGAGGCCTCTCTCGTATAAGTGCTTCATGAATAGCAGACCTGAGGACCGGATGCCAGCAGATTCATAACCGCTGAAATTGTGTCGGTTATTATGCTACGAGCAAAAGACGATGTCGAACCGAAAGAGCAGATCTTCTATGTTGCTCTCCACAAAGCAAGAGCTAAAGAACAGTTCTGCCCTCTAGATTTGTTGTTTGTTAAGGTTTTCTTGTCTCAGTCTCAAATCAGCCCACCCACATTATCTCAGTCATCGTGTTTTACTTTTCAAAACTATTTTTTTCACAATTCCCTCAATTTCTTTTCCTGCTTATATCTTGACAGATTGACTGAATGTCCTTGACCATTGCCTTCTCTCGCTACGCCAACTACTAAACTGCAACAGCAGCATGTCAGCAATGAAAATTAGTGGGAACGGCTAACGTCATTCCCACAAGTGACACACTGCTGGAATTGTGCTCTAAGGCAGTTTTATGCTACTCAGAGGGTCAAAGAGCATATAGAACAAAGTATGTTCTACATCACCAATTTTTTTCCAAGTTTTGCTGATGTCCGGAAATTAAAGTACTTCACTCAGATACTAATTCATACAAGGTTTTTAATCACTGTTTCTGCCCAAATTACAACATACATAAATAAACATAAAGCAGGCCTAGTTGTCATCTCTAACTCCATAAAGTGGATGTTCTAAGTCAAAGCTTGTCCTATTTTGATGTGGTGTTCCTCGGGTTGAGAAGGAAAATGAACTGGCAACATTCCCTAATATAATCGGCAGTAACATATTATCAACTGAGATAAGTTGGTAGCCGAGGCAGCAGGCTATGCAAAGAAGCACAAGTGTTTCTCTTCCCAGCAATGTTCTCCATTCTCTTCCTGAAAAATCCCACAAAGTTTGGAGACCAGATGGACTATATAATCCTCAAGCATGTTATGTGTATCTTCAGCAGTCTCCTCCCAGTCGGACATGCCCAAAGTACCCAGAGAAACGTACAGGAGACATCTTGATTAATCACCTGAACCACCACAGCTGGCTCCTCCAATGCAAACGAAAAGCTTTGAATGTCAGAATTCCTCATCCGTGCATCATCTGACCATTCACTAGCAACATCATAGACAGGGGAAGTCTGTGTGTTTGGGTGTATGCGTGTTTACATGTGACATTAATCATACAAATAGGGATAGGTAAAGGTACAAGCTTTAAATTTAGGATCTGGGTGGTCACAGGTATTCAGTGTCTTCTGTGTGTTTTTGCATGAACAGAAATAATGGAACGACTGACCGAAAAAAGAAAGACCTTGAGAGAAAAGTTTAAGCCCTGCCCGCTTACACACCTGAGTCTGAATGATACACATTTCGTACACACTGTAAACATTTGATGGGAAGCCTAAGCAAGCATTTATCAGCTTCATGTTGTTTATTAAAGAACTAGTCAGGTTGTTTATTAAAGAATTAGAAATACTCAATTATCAGCAATGGAGATTGTTCAAAATTATTTGGTAGTCTGAAAGGGGCCCCTACTTATATAAAACAACAAAAAAGAATATACTTTTCCAGTTTCCTCCCCCGTACATTCCATTCCAATGTAATGTAAGATCAGAAGAACAGGGGAAAATACGAGGATGAACTGCACTCAACTTCAAACTTTTAACAAAATATGCAGATCTAAGATTAGATCATGAAAAAAGAAACATCACCTGCTGATGCAGAAGATGGATGCAAGTGAAAATAACGACAGATCAGCCTCAAAGTTAAAATGAGTGACATAAGAAAACAGAACACTTAGTAAAGCAAGCATCGAGGACCATGAAAACATAATCCAAAAGTAATTTATAAAACCTACAAGCAGTTCACCTGAATGAGGCTACAGAGTGAATTTACAATATGCGAACAAGCGCAAACATCATCTGGCTCCAAGGCCAGTCAGGAATTCTTTTTGAGTTGTACTTTAATATACACTTATTTCCATTCAAACTACGGCCCCCATAGCGCTCTGACGGTGCCTTACATAAACTGTCATCACTAATTTTAACAAATGTCAGCTCTGGTTGTATCATGTGGACTGAAGATTATTTTCCTTTCCTAAAAACTGTTATGGGTGTGGACTCCAAAGTCAGTTTGAGCGCTTGAATACAAGAGACCACCAGCACTCAGAAGAGGTAGGAGAGGGAAAGTTATCTTCATCCAGACAAGCTGTTTCTAATAGCATCCAAATTCCACCAGATGGCTTTTCTCCAGCGATTCCAGTCAGAAGCCAACCACAGGTTATCACCGATTCAGTGTTCACAATGTAAAACACATCAGTATATTTCCTGTCATTTTAAAAAGAGTCTAATTTTAACTAAAATGAATTTCAGGAAGTGCAGGGTCATAATCATAACAAGCAAGTCAAGCTCTTTCCCTAAAGCACCTGTGGGACCTGCAGCCAAGTAATAAAAACACACGAGCCCCTAAATCCACTCAGCATCTCTCTCAAAGTCCCAGGCCTACAGAGCAAACCGGGACTGAAAGATACAACATCTGTTACTGAGTGCTTTTGCCACTAGTGCCCCGAGCCCACAGAGACTTTCTTCGTGAAACTCTGGAATTTATCCTTCCTACGCCACACTCATCCATGGAAAGAAGAGGAGGATCCCCTCTCCAGCTGAACAAACAGCTGTTACAACATGCCGTGGTTTGGGTGGGTGTGTCTGACAAAAGAAGCAAGAGTTGTGAGTGTGCAAAGGTGAGCCTCAACTTGACCTTATGTACGCTGACATACCAGCAGCCCTGATAATAAACAGGTGTCACAAAAACACACAGAAATACAGACACACTTTCACAAGTTGACTCTTAGAAAGAATACAATATATTCTAATATTTCCTGATTTTAAGAAATACGAAATACTGAGTGGAAACACAAAAATGTCTGTTATTGTACATTATCCACAATCCATTCCACACATTTGTTTGCCTTTATGTTTTCGAATAGAATCCCTCCTCTCTCAGACAGTCGTGTTATATCAATGCCAGTGTCAAACATAAATCAACAAACATCTGAAACCAAAGCCAATGTTGTTCCTAGCATCAATAATAAAACTACACAATCAAATCCTAATTCAAACGTTCACGATTAATCTCACCAGAATAACATTTAGAGAAAATATTGTATGCGTATAAAATGACCCAGGGTCCAGTAAGGAGAGGAGACAAACAAAACAAACAAACAAAAAAAATCACTCATTAACAGCGGCCCGTCCTTGAGGGACATCTGGAAAGTATCCACCTGCCAGCTCCATTATTGACTGTCTGTCGTAAATACTTCTCGCATGTGGTAAAGGCAGTGCTGAGCCATAAATAGTGCAAATTTTGCTGTCATTGAAAGCTGCATATCATAGCAGAGGGGAGGCTGGCACTGCTGTGGACTCTGGAGGTTCAAACGAGTCAGTGATGAAGCTGTTTTGATTCCAGCGAAATCCATGTCTGAGCACGTCACTGTCACTATTATCTGTCATGCAGGGAAACTGAATCCCCCGGCAGCGACAGGGTCTGTGTTTAACAAGCCCCCTGGCAACCAGCGGCTGGGCGGTCTGCCTAAATATCAGAAGTCACAAGAAGCCTGAGACACACAAATCCTCCCGTACCGTTGAATCCTGTAGGGGCAGCTGCATTGTGCTTTACAGAGAGAGTATACAGCCTTTCCTGGGGTGGGTATTCCCATAGGGGTAGTGTTTCATTAGGAATTTGACGTTCGCCTCCTCTAATCACACACATCTTTTGATGGACATGCCTGCACAGCAGCAGAAAAAACAACTGCAGGTCATGGAAACATTTACAGACAAATTAAAGATCAGATTACACTCTAATTAAGGCAACAAATTGAAATTTAAATCCCCATAAATCTGCATTTGCCTGACAGACCTGGGTTATGTGACTGTTAATCAATATATATGTAAACATTATAGTCAGAGTCAGATTTCTTCACTTGGTTGCATCAGGAGAGTGAGTACACATAAAACTCCTCTATTCCTCCATTTAAATACCTCTATTCTTTCTCATCGGTCGCACAGCTTCTTTCACTTGTACCCTCCTCTCCCTCCTTTCCGTGTTCCTCCTAGTAAAGCGCTTTTTCTCACAAGGAGGATCAGGACATCCAAGTGTGTGTAAGCCTGAGTGATGTCAACTCAGAACTCTAAACCAAAGTTCCCAAGTTCTCAGGGGCCCTGCTCAGTTGAAGGTCTTCACTCACGAATCACCATGCATAAAAAGGAATAACTTTATATTTAATGGTTCACGGTGAAAAAAAAAGACACGATTTAAAGCCATACACACATCACGGCAAAAAGTGACAGCACTGAAGCAAGAGGGGCAGAAGACAGAAAGAAAGGCAGTTAGCCTCTTAACAAGCAAATGCTTCACCATGGAGATGACTGTTGTTATCCAAGTGCACTCTTTCAGGGGGATTTCATTGGACGCACGGATTTGAAAAGGACCAATAAAGAAGAGAGAAAAACCTGCGGTTCTTTGTGTGTGCATGAAATGTGTGTACGGATGAGTGTTTATGGATGAGTGTGCGTGCGTGTAGGTGGGTGTTAAACAAGTGAAGACTACACTGTGTAAGGAGGGTTTTTAAAGCGAATCTGTTCTTTTTCCAGAGGTCAGCCAACACACAATCCTTCATATACCACGAAGGCAGTGGGCAGGACAGGATCTGTGTATGTGCACATCAAAGGTGGGCCTGAGGACTTTACTTGTGTTTATGTTTCATTTTTCTTTTATCTGCTGATCATTTGCTCCCTCTGTGATCCGGGGGTTTTTACCTTATATAGATAAGACTCTGGTCTTTTTACCTCTCAGAGCATGCCGTCAGATGAGCAGTCTTGGGGACGCTCCCAGGAGTACTGCCTGTCCGTTCCCATAATACAGGATTTAGGATAAACTAGGCACATGGGGCCAGTGAGAGGGAAAAGAGGGCATCTAAAAAAGGCAAAGAACTGCAGGGATCAGCAGGGAAGGTGGAATTTCTTCATTACTTTCTCCAGCTTTTTAAGCTCTGGTCCTCATTATCTTTGAGATGAAAAAAAAAAAAAATCCCCACACTTGTCTGTCCTGACATAGGCCTTTGTGTACCACCCACACAATGACGATTCTCATCTCTCAACTGCACAACATTTTGTTGTCTGAACTGCTGCTACTGTTATAATGAATTACATGGTCAGGGTTTTTAACACTTCCTGGGGCTGAAGCATTAAGCAGCAGTCTGGGCCAAGATTTCTTCAGTGCACAAGCAGCCAATTGGCAAATCCTCAGAAAGAATGCCACAAATCTGCTAAATGCTATATTACAGTAGCCGTGTTTCCACTGCCAGTTTTGCATGAACAATATGTTTCCATTAAAATATTACACGTGAATAATATGTAAATATTCAGGACATTAAGATTTAAAGTAAACACAAAGCAGGTTTTCCACCATCCACAGGTGTTGATAAAGCCAAAAAGTTTAAAAGTTATATAACAGTTTCACATACTACCACACTATTGACTTTTCACAAAATCCACCTAAATCGAGAGTAAAAACATTTTTATCTGATATTTAAGGGAATTACAACGGTATTATAAACATTATCATAGAGTTACTCTCTTTCTTCTAAGAGCCTTTAGACGGTACTTTCACAAACAACAAAACACCAAATGGTCTCAGCCTGAGACAACTTCAAAAAGGATGAGCAATGTTTTGACAGTTCACCCTTTGAGTGGGCTGTGGTTCAGGTTTGACCATGTTGATGTAAGCTTTTCCCCAGATGGTTTCAGTTTTATGTACACTGGTCCATGTCCGGCTAGAGAAACAAAGAGCTGACCTCTTCACATGGACCACTTTGATGACAGACTGTTCCAGTTGTTACTGGAACACAGAAAACATTGGAAGAGCACTGAGGCCAGTAAACACATTCTCCAATTATTTATCTGTGATGACTACAGCTTTGCAACAGCTATCAAAGAATTTGTAACACTCAATAAACAGAATTGTAAATCACACATTTACACTAGTCTCATGACCTATTTCATCATCCATGAGCGAAAAACAGAGTTTACCTTTAATGATCAATAAGAAAATAACATGTTTAAAATGAAACACATGTATATAAATGAAACATGATATACTTGTGAAGGTCATGGGCAGCTAAATATGGCAGAGGTCCGTGTAAAAAGTACAGTATGTTGCCATCCATTTATGCACATACTTTGTCTTTCATTTTCTTACAAGCCTTTCTTATTCCTTACACTTGTTTTACATCACCAGTCATGTGAAAAGCCCTTTCTTCATATCATAGATTTTTAGCAATGATGTCCACTGACACCAATTGACCTAATTAAAGCACTTCAAAGTGTGTATGAACTTATGAACCTCATGTAATGAGCACATTAACATTACCTTGAGGGATAACGAAACTCTATGTTTCTTTGAGTTCTCAACTGTGTCATATGTCGAGGGGTTAAAGGATTAAGTGAGATATTCAACAATATGAAGTTACTAAAAATGCATTACAGTTACATTCGCTAATTAGCCAAATACATGGAGGCCTGTAGGTTGTTTTCTTGGGTAATTTCTGGCACGTCTCACGTTTCAAAAACACATAGAACGTCCCAGAAAATATCCTCATAGTGAGACTATGATGTAATCACAGGCCATGCACGGACTGACAGCCTCACATTATGTAACCAAAAGCCAGCGTATAACTCACATGACACCAGTCTGTGTGTTCAGTGGAGTTTAAACTTCCAAAGAGCACGCGGCTTCATCTTCTAATCTCACTGGACGGTTGTGAAATGGTGGGAAGTTACCAATAACAACATGAGAGTTCAATCAACAGATTGATAGCCTGGATTATACTGTCTAGATTTTCAAATGTATTTAACTAATCCAAAAAAGAGATCCTATCTGAGTATTTTAACACCACCACATTGATTATAGTTGAACCCAATAAACTAAGACTTAAATGATGCTGAAATGAAGCTCATTTTCACATGTTTATCTGCTTTGTGTTGACACATCTGCTACCTATGATACATCAATTCCAATGTAAAGCGCTATGAATAGTAATCACATTCACTGGAGTACATATACAGTATTGTCGCTGTTTGCTGCTATTGGCCAGAACTGCGTGGTCTGTAAACCAATGGTGTTGCCCTGCTTTGTTACTGTGTGTCGGTACCGTTGTGTGCGTGTATTCAGTCCTGCACATCCATCTACTTGAGGGCAGTTGGTGAAAGGGGAGTGGAGCACTGCTCAAAACAAGTCTACCCCAAATGCTGAAGCCAACCAGGCGAGATGATTTCATTGATTCATTGTTCTGCCCCATTTTTGATAAATAATTCTCTAAAACTCTTCTAATATAATGTTATAAAATAATAATAAAACGTTCATAATCCATTCCCAACAAACCCCAAAAAGACCATATTGAAAATCAAAACACAACCAACACTGAGTTGTCGACACATTTTTCAGATTCCTCTGTCTAGTGAAAATTTACCTAGGTTAAGTCCCAAAGCGGACCATTCTGCAAAGACAACCAATGCTGTGATCATATTTCAGTTTCTGTGCGCTTACAGAATCTTTCATGTTTGTCTTCTCTCAGCAGAATTACTGGACCAGGATAAATACTACTAGGCAGCTTTAGCTCAGCTTGCCTGGCAACACAGCTCTTCAAGATTTGCTTGCCGTTTGAGGCACTCCAGGCCAGACACCTGGAAAATCCAGGCCAGAGTTCACTTCCATCCGCTGCCTCATGAAATCTCTTGCAACTTGTGTGAGACAGAGAAACCTTGCAGACTAAACTAAGGCAGGTTCTCTAAAGCAGCAGCTAACGCAATCTGGGTACAATTACACCCACTTTAATTTCAAAACTAGTGTTTTTAAAGGGCAGCTGTAATTCTGACTGACCTTCCATCGCGATATGATTGTTAACGTCTGCTGAGATCCACCAAGTGTTTATCCACTGTAAAATTCAGCGTTTAAACTCATGTATCACATGATGATGTATCACTTTACGGTCTGATTCTATTTTCTCTGAAACACCACCCACATCCCCACTTTGCAATCATACTTGAAATATCTATGTAATAATTTATTAAAATTAAGATGTATTCATCTCTCCTCAATCTATGAAATCTGTTTCCCCCACAGAATATGTTCTCGTGAAGCGGAAATATTTGTGTACAGTAAAGTCATACAGCGTACATTTCTTTAACAGAGTCCAAATCTTAGAGGGCGGACAAAGAGAAAGACGTATTCAGTAACGCAGCATACACCTTAAATGGAATGTCAAATGCCGGGGAATTCTATGCTATTATGTGCCGAGTACAGAACACTGTTGTAAAAACCACATATACAGTTCAAATCCCAAAACTATTCCATAAGCCACATGCTTTTTGTGTCAGGGGTGACCATGTGACTTAATATTTTCCATCCATAGTCTATGTGCAATTCTGGTTTTAACTCTCAGGACAGGCTGCTTTCGAGGAGAGCAGCAAAACCGATGTGCCAAACCCAAAGATTAGGCCTCTCTCCAATTAATAGGCAGATATATGTTTGTGTGTGTGTGTATGTGCCGAGTGCATGTGAGCGTATGACGCAATGGGTGCTGGGGAGAGTTGGAAGACATTCTTCTGTCATGTGAAAGATCCCAGACAAGGCAGCCGCCACTCAATTATGGATGAGCACCAATCACAGGTATTTATTTATCAGTGAAAGCGCTCATTGGTTTGTTTGTGTGGATGGAGAGCTCAAACAGTATCTATGAGGATTTGGATTCAAATATCAGTAACTGTAAATGAAACTCCAATTGTCTTATAGTGCTTGACACAAGTGCATCGGGACCTTCACAATTCATTAATATTCATCAATCGTCTCAGAGATGAGCAGAAGTGAAATCACAGACAACATGCAACCACGAATAAGGGAGACAAGTAAATATTTGATAACTGAGGGACTTCTCCCTGTATTCAAGGCTTCTTGAGTTCTGTGCTAGTCTTCTTGTGTGGTCAGGAGTCTGCTCCAGAGAGCTTTAGGAATGCAAGTAGAGAGGAAAGCCAACAATGCTTTTAGAGCCACCAAAATCTTGTATGAAAGCCACTGGTACAGTTCCTGTGGTTCCTAGTGTGCAGACCAAGCTCCCTTTGAAGAAGAAGAAGTGCAAGAAGATGAATGATTCTAATTGGCTCCTGTTCCATAGTCACTTTCACGGACCGAGTTAAGCCTGTGCTTCTGAGTGGAAAAAGGAAAAAATGTCTGACGTAGGAAGAGAAGACAAACTTCCAGATTTTTCAAGTACAATATTTTCTTTCCACATTTCAAAGGAGAACAGACAACCTCAAATCCGAAAAATGAATAGATTACACATTGTGGGAGTGTTCCTGGGAAATGACTGTGATTAGTCTGGCTCCACTGGGCATGATATCACAGCATGATGAACCTGGGCTCAACAAGAATCTCCTTCAGAGATGAGCGCAGGAGTAAGATGAGGAGTGAAGGGCTGTTTGTTAGAGACAGGGAGAGGACGAGAGGGCAAAGCCAAGGGAATCAGTGTGGTAATTTGCTCTCCATAGTCTGACAGCGATTTCTAGGATGGCGATCACATCAACTTTCTAGCCTAGGCGGAATGACTTCCCTGGGAGCGGCTTGTTCAACCCACCCTTGCAGGCCCTGATGGAAATCCAGTTGCCCTGCA